>JAHBCN010000020.1:0-85000 GCA_019359885.1 Listronotus oregonensis | reverse complement strand
TTTAGAATTGCCGGTATTGGAGCCAAGAAAATGAACATCGCTTTGTTCATACTCGGACACAATATCCCCAAAAAACAAATGTATTCCTGGGAATTATCGGACACCATATCATTGGACCCTTTTTTATGGATTATAACCTGACAGCAGAAACCTATTTGGACTTATTTCAAAATCAAATTGGACTCGCCTTGGAAAAAGTTGTTCGGGAAGATCAAATGATCTGATACCAAATGGATGACTTCCCCTCCCATAATGCCCGTATGGTTAGAGAGTACCTGGAAAATGCTTTTAACGGCAATATTATTGGTCCACGGTACCGGATACTTTGGCCAGCCAGGTCACCTGATCTTTTACCGAATGACTTCTTTCTGTGGGGTCACCTAAAAAGTGTCATTTATAAAAGTGTAAAATTTGAGAATCTAAAGCAGCTACAAAACGCTATTTTGTTAAAATGTAATAAAATTTCGGAATATCAACTTAGCAACGTTAGAAATGAATTTTATGATCGGTTGGGATATTGTTTAGCTGTTAATGGGGGGTTGTTTAAACATTTGATTAATTTATGTTTTTATGTAATTCTCTATTATTTTTAAAAAAGTTATTGTATTTTATTTTATTTTATTTTTCCACACCTAGTAAAATATTAAAAGTTCAGTTCTCTCTTTTTTCGAATCTATTTTCGATCTTTTGAGTTAAACATTTACAATTATTTATTGTGATGGCTTTGAATTTGAATTTACTGACAATACGTTTAATGGTTGAAATGGACCAGATAGGCTTGATGAGAAAATAAATTGAAAATATTTCAGATACTGCTATTGGTTTAATTAAATTCTAGTATGATAAAATTATGTTTTTAATGATCGATAGTAATAATTGTTATTAGTTAAACTTAATTGTTACATTAAATAAAAGGTTTGATAAAAAATTAATATTAACGTGTCTTTTACTTTGAATGTAATAGTTGTGAGATTGATGTAACGAAAAAAAAAACGTTCCTTGTATTCGGCTGCACGTCAGATTTGACAAAGCCTTATAACAAATTGTTTGCTGGTGGCTGGTGTCTGTTTAATTTTACCTGAACCGAAAATTTTGTAGTTTTGTAATTACATTTAATTGAATAATTTAAGATTAGCTTATTAAATTTTCTTGAAACTTGGCACGAGGGTTCGTCAGATTGGTCTCTTCAAAAAGTTATCTTACATTTTTTCTGTAAAATGTACAGGGGAGCCAATAATTAACTCCCTTAAAATTTACATGGGATTTCCTATGTTCCGCTCGGCGACGCACCACCCTGTATAAGTTTAAGACTATTAACTTCTATGAAGAATAATATGTTCTGATATGTTACAAATTAAAAATATTTCCATTCGTTGTACACTTAATGGACCACATTGTTTAAGAATATGATTATTTAAAAATTTGCATCCAAAAAGCACCGTTTTGTCCTAAACCCAAATTAAAAAAATAAGAAAAATATATTTTACCTGCCTCGTTCTTTGTAGTCGGTTCACTTGTAGCTTACTCCAAACTGTTTCAAATGTTTTGTTTTAATCCTATCTTCTATATTGCTTGCCATAACACTTAAGTATAGTGATTACAAACCATGTTTACTTTAATCTTACGTATAATATACACTAAGCCAGAAACTGTTTACGTATTTTTAAAGTGGTATCGATATTAATCGGACACCTTATCAATTTTTAACATTGACATAAAGATAAATACCCAATTTGAAATATCTTTGATTAGGAGTATTCAAAACTCATTTGCCATTTAACAATGTTTCTGTTAAGTTCTATACATACCAAAAGTAATTAATAAAAAATACATGAGAATATTAGGTTAATTGCGGATAAATTCGCCACATATAATTTACATAGTATTTTGTGGTCATAAAACGTGATTTTAATAATATGTTATCTGGTAATTTAAAAAAATTAGCATAATTTTTCCATATACCGGGTGTTTGAATTTTGACATTCATCATCGGAGTTGCGCACAAAGTAGTGCGCTAGGCCAAGTTCTGGCTTGACTCACACAATGTGTTTGTTACACGAAAGGTTAAGCGTGTTTTTCCCTATTATAACTTTGTTATCGTTCCACATAAAGTAAAGGAGAAATTGTAAAACCTGCACATTTTTAGGGGGTAGTTTAGAAGTTTGCAATCTGATTGAACCTGAGATTCTGAAGTCATAATTATCTTATAATTGAAAATTCAGGTAGGATTTTATTCTTTTCATTAGCCACAAACACTTACGTAAAATAAGGGCCAAGTTTCTATCCAAAAATTTTGGCCCCTGCGATCTAAAATTAGAGCAAGATTTGTCTACAATTTTATTCTAAATAAAAAATAAATTATGTACCCAACACACCCTTTTTGTCTTTAGGATACATACCTAGATCCCTACCCATTATGTGTGTTAACCTTTAAAACAGACATAATAGGTATTATACTTAAGTGTTTTTAGTGGGTTCAGAAACTAGAAACCGCTGTGTTCGCACGCCGATGTCGTAGTTGGGCCCAGTAGGATCTTTTGTAACATGCGCTGGAGTTGCCGGTTATCTACAACTCCGACCCGCTGAGGTTGCCGGTTACCGGCAACTCTAGCCGCTAGCGTATGGGACGTGATACGAGGCTAGGACGAGCACAAGGCTTAACTCAAGGTGTTAGCATACCGTGCTGATGAGTGAATGACATTCTGTGCCTTAAACAAGTGTCTCCAACGGTGCCTCTGAGACACAGGGCGACCTCTTGGAGTATCTAGCCTTGCTGCGGTAATGCGGGCTCTGCCGTGGTGGACTATTACTTATTTCCTAGCTCCAAACAAAAAGCGGACAGAACCGCTTTCATAGGAAAAAAGTGACAAAGGTCGCAAGCAGACAAGGGTGCGCCGACCGAAACGGGTAAATCCGTTTCAAAAGGTGTCTCTAAAGTCACAGGCACCAGTTTCACGGGAAATGGCTAATCCATCCTGAACAAGCAGGTGCTTAGGAAGGAATCCCTGAAGCCAATCAGAAGGCGGACAGAACTGCTTTTGTAGGGAAAAGGGTTCCCTGGCTTTAAACAGAAAGCGGATAGAACCGTTTTCATACGGAAAGGCCGGAGATACAGCCTCAGAAGGAACATCTGGTAGCTACCGATGTCACTATATCGAGAGAGGAAGGTATGACGGATCTAATCGTCTGCTCGTCATACTTTTCAGGAGCAGGGACACCAGAACACACATTGTGCTCGTGTCCGGTAGCGGCACGAGTAAAGGGAGATGTAAGAACTCTCTCCCAATTTGATATCGGATTCATTTAAAGTCTGATTCTATTGGGAGAAATATAAATAGGTGTGAGCCACAATAGACCGAGCGGTCGCGGTGGAGGGCGTAACAAGTCCACTCACTTTAAACCTAACTAAGCTACCTACCTATTATGTGGGTTAACCTTTAAATTTAAGACACATAATAGGTATTTAACATACGTTTTTTAGTGAGTTCAGAAAACTATAGAATATACGATAATATACAAAATTGACTGCCTTAAGGTGACCGTTTCGCCATGTTATATCTCCATTAGAACATTACTGTCTTTCAGACTACAAAACTCCAAAACTTGCCCAAATAAATAAAGGATTACCATATATTTACATAAATTAGACATGTATCTTTCACGTAAAGAAATACAGTTAAAAAAAATCAGTTTTAATGCTCTAAATAAAGTTTGAAAACCACCAAAAAATTTAGTTCGATTTTTTGGTAGTTAAAATTATATATTTTCGGTATTAGAAACTTATTTCGCATTATAACTCATTACTGTAATAACATATATTGGTCAAACAAGACAATACCAATGATCGATATATATTTTTGACAATACTTAAAAAACAGAATTAAGGAACATCAAAAAGCATACAAAACAATAACCACACAGCCCTGTCAAATCATGCACTAGATAACTTATATAACTTTGACTTTAGCAACTTTAATATTTTGGAATTTAAAAGTAATAACATAAAAAGGAACATTAAAGTAATAATTTAAAAAAACACACAATACCGTAAATTTCAGAACAGACACGAAAGAAAATAAAACCATTTATATAAACTAACCCTGGTAAATTCAATATTTGGTACATAGTTTTAAAAAGGTTAAATGTTTTAGTATAATATAAACAAAAATGAAGTAAAAATAAAATTTTATTCATGCTTGCAATGTCAACACTTAGTTGGTAAAGGTTTACCTAAATTATAGATATATACTTCTATTTTAACTCATCCTGTTCAATATATACAAAAAAAAATAGATTATTCTGAATTGGTTTAACTAAATAAACCGAAACGTCAATTAAACATTAATTTTTATTTCAAAAATGACCCAAAAAATAAACAATAAAGTAATTCAAACGGCCAGGAAAACAAAATCCAATTTAATAATGTTTATCTTTCCCTAGCTTTATTTAGGGAAATACACATTTAAAATCAAGCTGCATATTCACATTGCCACTTTTGCCCGCTACATGGTGGTGCTTTCACATTTGTCATCCGACGTTTTGACTCTCATCCACCATAATCAACTTTATTTTTGCTTACGATAATTAATAAGGCGAATGGCTCTTTTTTTGGATGGGATAAAAAAAACCCATAACTGTAGAAGAAGCGTATTCTAAGTTGGATCTGATTTGCAATATATACAAAGTGTACAGACTTGAAAGAGAAATCCAAGGTTTCTAACAGCTGCTGTGGCTGTGCGATTAACATCGTTCTGGAAAATGACGCCTGCATGATTAAATGCTTCTTTGTAATGCCGAAATGTAGAGGATAAGAGTTGGCTGACTTTTTTCGCCACATCAATTATGATTTTGTCTATGAGGCATTGAAGGCAGTATTGAAGATCCTGAAAAAAAATCGTTTGCATTACCCTGCTTTTGTTTTTTAAATCACGATTATGGATTGATGGCTTATAAAAATGAATAATATTAATCGTGAATGAAATGAGTTAATTTAAGAGAGAGAGAGAGAGAGAGAGAGAAAGAGAAAGAGTATAGGTGCCAGTACTGACTTTTAAGGTATCCCAACATTGAATTGCTGAAAATTCGAAGGTTGACCATCCACCATAACAGATATACGTCGATTAGAGAGAAAGCTGAAGATCCAAGCACAAAGTTAGTGAAATACCGTAGGAAGACAGTTTCCTAAGAGCGCAGTATACCAGACCTTGTCAAAAACCCTATGGAGGTCAAGGGCAATCATCTGAAATTCCCCCAAAAAATTCAAGATAGTCATGCAAAGCAAATGAAATAACTGCTGTAGATCTTTTGTGATGGAATTCGTTTTTTGCTACTGGCGCCAATATTGCTATAATTGGCAATTTTATATAAAGAACACTGTTGCATATTCTGTGATACAAACTAGCAAGCAGGATTGGATTAGCAATTAAAGTTGTTTCAAGCAACAGAAGCAGAGTTCGACAATGGGGACAAAAAAAACTTTTTTAATAACTCTTAAATTAATTTTTTTGTTGGACATGTTGAAGCAGTATGTACAGACGAGTACTTATATTAAAACCAAAGAGAAACATTGACAGCAATAAAAAAGACACTAAAAGAAAAAAAAAAGTTTAAGAGAACAAGAAATTAGGATGCAAGGCAAAGAATTAAAGAAAACAGTTATATAGCTGATGCTATAAAAAAGCAAATAGACAATTTAAATAAAAGGAATAAAAGGAAAAAAATTTAAAAAAGGAAAATTGGATCCAAAAATTGGCAATTTTATTTTTTTTCCAATTTTAAAAAAGGATAAAGGTCCAAATTTTAAAAGGGAACTTTTCTTTAAAAAATTTTAATTTTTTTTTTTATTAAAAAAATAAATATATTTTAAAATATAATATAATATATATATATATATATATATATATATATATATATATATATATATATATATAAAAAAAATTTTTTTATATATTAAAAAAAATTTATATATTGGGGGGATTTTCAGTTCCTTTTTGAAAGGGGTTTTAAATTTTTAAAGTTTTTTGGGAAATCCGCTTTCAAAAAATTTTTTTTTCAAAGGGGTACAAAATGGAAAGGGTTTTTAAAAATTTTTTCTTTTTTTTAAGGGGAAAAACAAAAAAAAAAAGAAAAAAAATTTCAAAAAAAATTTTTTTTAAAAAAAATAAAATTTTTTAAAAAAAAAAAAAAAATTTTTTTTTAAATTTTTTAAAAATATTATTACTTACCCAAAGGGGAAAATAAATTAAAATTTTTTTAAAAAAAAAATTTTTTTAAAATTCCCCTTTTTTTAATTTGTTAAAAAAATTTTGGGGTTAAAAAAATTTTATTTTTAAAATGTGTACTTTTTTTGGAGGTAGTAAAATTTTGATATGATGGTAAAATTTAAAAAATTTTTGGGAAATTTTTTTTTTAAAACCAAAAAAACATTTCAGAAAAATTTAAAATGGGGTTTTTTTTAAACACCCCGGGGGCGGTGAAAATTTTTTTTTTTTTTTAAAACTTAGGAAAAAATGGGGAATTTTTTTTTTTTTTTTTTTTGTTTTTTTTTTTAAATAATTTTTTTTTTTAAGGGGAAAAAAATTTTTTTTTTAAAAAATTCCCCTTTTTTTTTCTTTTTCTTTCTTTTTTAAATTTAAACAAGTCATTTTTTTTTTGTATTTCCATTATTGTAGCCCTAAAAAAATAAATTTTTATATATATATATATATATATATATATATATATATATATATATATATATATATATATATATATATATATATATATATATATATATATTTATATATATATATATATATATATATATATATATATATATATATATATATATAAAAAAGAAGGGTAGTCTTGACTGACTAGTTAAACAACAAATTTAGTATATTGGGGGGATCAGTCCTAGAGGGCTTGTTAAATAAAAAAGCTTTTGTGCTACTCCAAGCTTTCGAAAAATTTATTTCCTTTTCCCCAGGGCTACAATAATGGGGAAAACAATTTTGCAAATGAGCTTGTTTATATTAAGAAAAGCAGAAAAAAAAAAAAAAAGGAATATTCAAAAAAAATTTTTTCCCCCTTTAAAAAAGATAAATTATCTTTTTAACAATCAAAAAATAAAAAACCTTTTACTTTAATTAAATATAACAATATCTACTTACTGCTACTCGCATTAAGCGGAAAATAATCCCTTGTGTGAAAAACAGGGCATTCCTGTGTAATATATTGTTTTTTTTGTCGGTGCTCAATGCGAACTTAGGCTACCGGCAATAAAACCAAATAAATTATAAAACATTTAGATTTTTTTGTCAAGAATTTAAGTTTTGGAAAAGTTCGGAATTTCTTTACAGAACCCATATCCGAAGTTCCCTCTACAAAGGGGGAAAACCACGTTTATAACAACGGGGTCTAAAAAGGGGGACCTGGTGAACTTTTGACGGGGCCAAGAAAAGTGAAAGCAAAGCAAAGCAAACATTTAGATAGTGGAGTCCATAGGGCTTGTGTTAATTTATATAGCACCACTAGACCATGCATCGATGCTAGGATTGTTTGCAATGGTTAGCACCCATGGGCTGGTGGTATACATTAGACAAAACAAAAAAAGAAACGAAAAGGTTTTTTTTATCTTAAGACGTCCACGAGTGCTAAAAGCCAAAGTACTAAGGCACCGCAGGTATCTTAAGTGAAGTAAGGGGTACTTTATTGCACCAATCAGCACGTGGAGCGAGAAAGAAATATCCTATTCTTCTTTCTCTTTTGCACGAATGTTCGCACGACCGAGCGGAAAGACTGCCTGTGGTAGGTATATGCCCGAAGTAACTAACCAACCAATATATACCAGCATGATGCGTAAAATAATGGTTTTTTTAAGTATATGCCTAGTAGAAGCAGCCTTGCCGCTTGGCAGTGCGAGAGACAAAGAAGAATCACAGTGTACCCTAACCCATCTCTCCCATCCTCCTGAATGGAGACGGGCGACCTTTTAGTATGTAGAGAGTTATATATAGCCCTCCCACCGACCAATCAGCACATTGAAGCGAGAGAGAAAGGTTATATATACCGTGATTCTTATTTCCCTCTCACATGCTTGTTCCCACTGCCAAAGGGTAAGGCTGTCTCCAGCAAGTACATGCGCGAAGGATGGAACAGAAAGACAAGTGACTAAAAAGTTGAGCAGGGGAAATTAAGAATATGGTCAAGGTACCCTTATATTTTTAAAAATAATATCTCTCAAAAATAAAACCACCAAAGTAATAATTAAAACTTTATATTAAATTTATGACAATAATAAAGTTTTTTTTATAAAAAATCATTGCCTTTTTAGCTATGCACACTCAGTTGTTAAGTAACTATGTCATATAAAATTAGAAGAAGACAGTAAAAATAATTAAACGGGAATTAAACCATTACTTGGAAGTGCTACCTTATAGCTTCACATTGTGGCAGTCATTATATAATATAAATTTAAGCACACTATTATAAACTAAACCCTGTATAAACTGACTGATTTTTTACTAATGTAAAATTGGATTGCACTAAAATTCCTCGCGTATCAAATCTAAACACAATATAAAAACTAATGCCTTGCATCTATCCTTGTTGATTCGAGCGTATTATTTAATCTAAAAACTACGCCATCAATGCAGTTCCAGTACCTGTTTTTTTCCTTTTATTTTTTTAAAGGGAAATCGGTCAGTGTATAATGGATTTACTTTACTCATTATGCAATACTTGTTTCCATAAAAAAATAATATTTAAATATGCATTAAAAAGCTTTCCTCCACAGTTCGTTCAAAAATAAAAACATGTAATAATGTACTAAAAGGAATAGTTCTTCTATTAGGTATCATTATTTTCAATATTGTCCAATAGAATAAAGAGTATTTTGAATAAAAACATAAATAAAATAATAATATATATAAACAGGAAAAACAATTTTTAAAAAATTTGTTCTACAACACCTAAAAAGCAGAAAAAAAAATGTATAAGTATTTAACAATAAATTAAGATTTTTGTTAACAACATAAAAAATAATAATTCGTTTAAATCAATTTTTTCTAAGTAACTGTAAAATTGTAAAACTCTCTGTTGGGTTTTTTTAATTTTTGGACAATTAAGCAGTAACGCCAATAAATATACAAGACGTTCTAAAAGAATTATTTCATTACCAGTTTAAGCAACCAAATAAATTATATACATTAATTAAATTAATTGAATTAATTTAGCTAATGTAACTACAATGATTTAATAAAATGCATTAATTTAAATAATTACTAACAAATTAAAATTTTTGGTTGGGGATAGATAGTACTAAATGTATCTGTATACACTATATATAAATATCCGCAGACCGTAGATTTTTTAAAACGTCCTGTGTTTAAAATTTAACACCTTATTTAATATATCTATATGCCAGTCTCTAGGAACAAAACGCACGGGTTTTTGCTTAAGTAGTGATTTTTTTGTCCTTAATAATTTAGAGAATTATCCTACACAACATAAAAGGTAATAAAATTATCGTAAAGGCTATCTCTTGCTGTTTTTGTTGTATGTACAGGACGTGTTTTCTATTCATGTAGCTAGAAACTTTTTCTTTTGGCGGGCTGCTACGGCGGCCACTAGGGCGGCACCTCTGCCGGAACCATCTTCCGATAACATAAGGTCAAACTGAAAAAAAAATTATACATAAGTTTTTTTAAAATGTTGGTCATTACACATTTATTTAAGTAATGTTTACTTGATACTAACTTTTTTCAATAAGTTTACATTTAATATTGATTTTTTGTTTTACTATTTCAGGTAATAGGTGTTTGAATAGAATAGGCAATATTTTTTAATAGAACGGCTCATCCAACCAAAAAAGTTCCGGATAAAAACATCTGGATTAAAGCGTTGGTGATAGAAATTCAGAAGAGATGTTTACTGATGACGTCACTTTTATTACCATCTACTTCTTTAAAGCCGATAACTATACTACTAAAAGGCGTCGTTGACCCAACGAAAAGGTCGCACCCCCATTTGTGACTCTCCTGGTATATTTTGAGAAAAACGCTCGAACTCGTTTCTTTTTTTTTTTTTCTAGGGGACGTCTTTTCATCTATAGTCGTATGGAAATCCCCATTTTTTATTAATATTTTTGGATTTTCCATGAAGTTTTTAGTAACTTTTCTTAATAAAGTTTATACTTATCCTCAATCGCTGTAAAGCACTTAAAGTTTATAATAACATTTTAGAAATAATGATAATAAATATATCGTAAAAATAATAATCAAGTAGTTTCCATAGTAACAAGACTTTACTAATTTAAAAACAACCCTTCGAGTATTAAAAAAACCAGAGGCAAATTAAAGTAAAAATTAATTTGCTATAAAGAGGCAGGTCAATGTGGTAACTAGTGCTGAAAGTAGTGTCCATTTAGCCCATTTACCTCCATGCAATAAAAAAGATTTTGTTCGAATCAATTCCTCACATTTTCAAGTATGTCTGGAGATAGATTTTAAATAGAATTTGGCTTCGAACTAAAAATTTCACTTTTCAAATGCCCCCAAAGAAAGTAATCTAAAGGACTTAAGTCCGGTGATCTCGGCGGGGACCTTGTCTGCCGATTCACTGATTCGGGAAATGAGTGTTCAAAAACTTTCGTACTGGAACCACATAGTGCGATGATGCACCATCTTGTTAAAAACGAATATCATTTTCATTATAATTAATGTCTTTTCTATTATTTTGGTAATTCGTGGCCCTATTGTATTTTTAACATGTCCAATTACGTCTTGTCCGTTAAGTTTCTAAGAATAAAGAAAGGTCCTACAATATGATTTCTGAAAATGCCGGCCCACACATTTATTTTTTCAGGATATTGCAAGTGTACCTCTCAAAGCAAATGTGGATTCGAGTCACTCCAATATCGAAAATTATATCTATTTACAGCCCCATGTAAATAGAACGTACACTCATCCGAGAAACAAATATTAAATAACAGATTTGGATTGTTAATTAAACGTTGGGATATTAATTCGCAAAATCGTCTTTATTAAGCTCATGGATAAGTTTAATCTTGTACTAGTGAAAATTATTGTCTTTCAAAATTATTTGTTCTGTTACGCCTGTAAATCCTGAAGAAGTAGCCAATCCACGAGTGCTTTGGGTGTTGTCAGTGCTACGTGTCCCGAAACTGCTATTTCTGCGGCTTCATTTCTAACTGGTCTATTTTCTCAATCGCGATTACGGCGAATATTAGACACAGATCCAGTTTCTTCAAATTTTCTTATCAACTTAGCCAGATACTAATCGTTAATATTTTAGTCTGAATGTAACGCATTAAACAACGTGGCAGTAACTCTTGCAATGCTCTCATTTTGGTAATACAGACCACCCTTTATTGTACGACTATAGATGAAAAGATTTCCCCTAAAAATCAAAATTGAATTGTCCGAGCGTTTTTCCCAAAATATACCAGGAGAATCACAAATGGGGGTGCGACCTTTTCGTTGGACCAACCTGTATATTGTCTCAATAAGTTTTGTCGTTCGAGTAAAATGGTAAAATTTTTAATTGACGTGTGTAAAGTTTCATGTAGATCAGTCAATGCATCCACATATTCAGAAGGGCGCGTTCAGGAATGATTCTCCTGGGGTAAAGGTTATACCAAGGTAATTACATATCCGTTTAGAAATGCGATTATTAAGGCCCATGGCGTTATTTGTTCGCAATTGATCTCGCGAAAAAGTGCCGGTAATTATTCCCCTGGCGTTTTAGGTGTTTTGTATCCAAGATCGCCAGGATCCAGGATGAAGTTAATATCAGCCAATAAAAAAAGAATGGTCCCAATCCGATTAATAGTTTCGGAGAAATGCGTGGACAAAAATACATACATATATACATCTATAAAATTTGTGAATTTGTTTGGAAGCCCTAATAATATGCTTTTTTTTTAAGGTTTTAAAGATATACAGTTTGGCCCAAATTGGTAGGACTATACTGAAAACTATTAATATAGCAGATTAGTTAAATACGGTTTGCAGAACGTTTAGCCTTTTTCTTTTGAGTTATTTTAAACAAACTTGCACTATTGAAAATATGAAAACCTCTCATTTTAAAGAATTTTTTAAATCTGTAAAAACAATTTTTATGGAAATCTTTTTAAAAATTCAAATGTGAAGTCTTTTTTTTACATCTTTCTGAGTAGAAATTTAAAATAATCCGACAGTACTTACTTTAATGCTGGGATCACAAAGTTCTCCAATCTTTTCAATCATCAAATTACGGAAGTGGGGGTGGTAACGATAGACGGATCCATCAATACCTACTGTGACCCTCTTTTCGTTCATCTTGTGGAGAAGAGTGGTTATGGTGGTGGAGGCCAAGTGAGCCGCTCTCCTACTAACACATTCACAAATGAACCGTACATTGACAAAATCTTGTTCCGTGGCATGTTTGAGTCCTGTAAATTAAGTATTAAACAATATCATCATAAATATATTTTAAATGTTTTATATTGTAATGGGCTAGCAGGAAACAAGATTAGGCTCCTTGCATGAAATTTATTTTAAATCAAAAGCACAATAAATCCCTTCCTTTGTCCATTTAAGAATGTTTAATTTTGGTGTATTATTTAATGTTTATTTAATAATTAAATCTGAAGTCAGACTAAAATGACTTGTGGTTGGTTGTGCCGATACAAAACAGATGCCTGTGCCCAACTTGCCATATTTATTAGATTTATACTTTTTTGATAGATTAAGCTTTTTGATAGTCGATAATAAATACAGAAGTGTGAAACTAAATCCTAGTGCAGCAAACTTGCTCATTTAATGCAGCAATGCAACTAGTATGTAAGAATTAAGGGCATAACGATGGAAAATTGAAATAGCAAAAAATCTTCAAATTTGCAAAATAAATGCTATGTTTGCCCGTTGAAACGAAAAATGCGTATAAAACATCCAAATTCTAAAAGATTTTGTTGTTTTTGCAATAATAAACTTGTAAACAAAAAGTTATTGAAAGCATTTTTACTGGGTGTTCGGATTTCTATATCACTTGTATATTTATTTATATTATTTCATTTGCTTTTTAATGCCTAATCGAAACAGAAATGAAAAATACATGGCAGTGAAAAAAACGGGTAAATTTCATAAAAACTGATATGAATATTATTATCGAGCATAAAAAATGTAAAAATCTATATTTTTTTTTAATGTAAGTCCAAGCATTGAAAGAACCCTTAAATAATGAACAATTATGTTAATAACCTTTTATTACATTTTAATCTTATACATTCGTTAGATATCCTAAATAAAATGTGGCAACGCTGCCTGTGCCGACATAGTGAAATTCAGTTTTGTGTCCGTGAATGGTGTATTGTGACGTCACGCGTTATTTAAATACCCAAATGTTGTTTTGGTGCGGGCATTTTATATTTGAATTTAAAATGCTTATAATTCTGTTATTAAGTTTCGTATTAAAAAAATATTTGGCGAAGTGTTATTAGGGTATAAAGGGTTATTTTTAGCCAATAAATATATGGAGGAACTCCATATATTAAAAATGTTACTTACCCAATTCCTCCAAAATCTCTTTTTGATTTGTGAACATGCCTGGTTCGTCACTTTCAATTTCGGAGACATACTTTGTGTAGAATCGCCTCTTTCAAAGAGCAAATCTGATCCTTTGCCTCCGAATAACAGTCCTTCTTTGGTAAACTTTTCTAAAGCTAGTCTCACTAATTCTCCCATGTACATTCCAGAGATCATCTTTTCTTGTCTAAAATAAGCCATTAAATGCAATGTGACAGGTAAAAAAGATCTAATTTCTAATATAAATAGCTCAAGAAATAATGGGGGGAGCTGGAGGAGATCTTGACGCGTACAAAGTGCGGGTTTATTAGTTACAATGGAGCATTAAATGAAAGCGCATCGCGCTTTTGCAATAGAAGCCTTTTCCAAAATTGGTAAATTGTAGGCAGTTTATAAATAATTAAAGTACTTTATTAAGAATTTGTAATATATTACATTATTTAATAATTTATATAACAATAGCTTGCACGGTATTAGTCAAAGAAGGAAAAATGTTCTCAAGTTTTGAGTATTTCTGGTTAGTCGCTTGAACCTGTACAAGGCATGTTCAAGAAAATATTTTGCAGCAATACCTTGTGCAAAGATCCTTGAAAGTGGTTCTAACAGATGGTTCTAAAAAGAAATAATATGCATTTCTATTTTCAGCTTATCAAGCAACTAATTTCTTTGTGTTGACAAAAAATGCCCCCCAATGTACCTTAATTTCTGTTTTCTTTTGAAGCAACCACTATCGAACCATTTTGGGAGGCCATTATATGGGGTAGTTCTTATTATTGTTACAGTATTATAGAGAGATATAAATAGCTTGTTCCGAAGGAAAAGCAATATATTATCTAGAACTCAACCCCATAGAACTTATATGGGCGCAAGTGAAAGGTAAAGTTGCCAGAAATAATACAACTTTTAATAAAGCGGAAGTTAAAAAACTTTTTCAAAATGCCATATCTAATGTTTCCCCAAAAAAACTGGCAAAGATGTGTGCTACATGTTAGTAGATAGTAGTCGATGAAACTGTTGAACCTCTAATTATAAAACGTGACTAAAATAATTCAAGCAGTGATAGTTTCTTAAGTGATCTGTCAGATATGGAAAATTGCTAAGAGGTAGATGTGAGTAATACATTTAATATGATATGGATTTTGTACCTCAGAGCCAGACTATGGTAAGTCCAAAAATCAACTTTTCGGTAAAGTCATTTTATTGAATTATTTAAAAAAAAATCTAAATCGTAAAATACTATTTTCCTAAATTAAGGAAATGGTTTATGTTCGACCTAGTCTTGAGTAAAGAGAATATAATACTTATTTAAGATTATTTTTCATTTTGGTGACATTTTCACATTTAATTTGTACTTAAAATAGTCCACTGTGGTGTATTTTTAATAAGCATTACTGTTTAATTATACAGTTTTAACTTTAGTTTATTTTATTATTTTAATTAGTGCATTTTTAATATTTCAATATTTTATTGTTGTATTTGTAAAAAGTTTTTTTTTTGTAAGAATTTAAAAGGTTAGTTTAAAAATATTGACGATTGCTAAACAAAAATGTAATTTTGTCTTACGGGCAAATAAATAAATAAAACTTGTAAATATTTTTTTATATTTTTACTCAAACCCAGGTTTTAATTCCCCCGAATTTAAAATATATTTTAACAAAACAACATTCCTATTTTTAAAAAAAGAAAATTAATACCTTTTAACAAACCCGCCAAGCTTTAAATCCACTGTAAAGGGTTTTAAAAAGCATTAATTTTGGCCAAAATTTTTTATTCTTTTTGTTTACCAAAGGGTTTCCTCTGTCAAATTGAATCATTTTAAATTGAATTTTAAAATTTTAAACCCCCCGTTTACTTATTTTAAAAGGGGAAGCTTATTAGCTTTTTAAATTTTAAATTTAAATATTTTATTACTATCGCTTGCAACAGAAACAGAGTATAGCAAGTTATACGCATCGCTCAAGACCTCCCCACACTAGTGCTTGGTATACAGTTACAGTGCAAATAATTAAATAAATTTCATTTAGATTTAGCGAAATTTTCACCAGACAAAAGTATGATACTTACATTTGTTTGCCTGGGTTAATAGAATATTTATCCACTTCCATATCATACTCAGTCCTCACAAAATCTAGACAGCCATCATCCCCAAAGGCACCCATTTCCAAATTGATTATTACTTTGCCAGAGCCCATATCGACGTCGTCAAAGAGCTCAGCGTTTGCCTGATCTTCAACGTAACAGCCATTATTACCGGTACCTAAATCACATAATTAATATAGCGGATCCAAATCGTAAAACATTCTTATGATACACCGACCAGCAATTTAAAAATAGAAGTTTGTATTATCTTTCGATAAAGGGTATTTTAGAGCTAATCCTTAAAAATTTAAGGGAACACTTGGACGATATCAACAAAAAATAACTTGGAAAATATTTTAAAAACGGTTAAGTAATTAAAAAAATATACAAGCCCAGGTGGCCCTGTGATCAAAGGGTTTAATGTTATTTTTAAACACGAAACTATAAGTTTAGGGCGCCAAAACTGGATTTAAAGTGTACAAATTTCGAAGGATAACATTTGATATTAATAGCTAAAGGTATGCATTTTTTCCTGATTAAATAAAAAATACGATGACCCCGTGTTTAGGGCATACAAAAAGTATTATTTTTATAGGGCTTTGACAGTTTCTTTATCTTTATTAAGTGTTATCGTGCATCTACTCTAAGCGCAAGATTGCGCGTTCGGCGCAATGTTTAGAGCTGTTTTTCACACTTTTCGCCAAAGGACATGGCACACTTCTTATGGATTTGAGTCACCGACAGATTTTTTTGAAATTTTAGTATTTTATTTTGGAAGTCAAAATAAGCATTTTCTTTCATTGCGCCAACCTTGTAGCTATACAGGGTCATACCATAAAATAAAGCCAAAAATTCTTTAAAATAATTATTTTATTTGTTACAAAATACTGTCTGTTACCCTAGACTTCTAAAATTAGGCATATTTATATAAAAAGAATATATATTTCATACCAAGTACTTTTTAATCGTGTACAGGGTTTTTATCTGTCTTGTCCTACAGGGTGCACGATTTATTAATGAACCAACAAATATACATATTATGTCAGTTATTATTATAACCCATAGGAATTTCGTAACTTGGCAGTAACCCATTCATACATACAGAGTGTCCCACCAAAAAGTAATTTTTAGATACCGGGTGAACCAAAATTATATGGCGGCTTTATTTTTATTTTTTTCCAGTCATACTAAAACCGCTGTTGTAAAAAGATTTTTTTTTCAAAAAATTTAATACAAACATAAATAATAATTAATGCATAATATATTACAGTAAAAATACAGATTACGGGTTTTAAGGTAACCCTTAATTATTTCAAAACAAAAATAAACACTATGGTAAACTTCAAACAGTAACAAGTTAGATACTGTTTGTAGAGGGACATATTTTTATTAGTAACTCATAACAACAATGATGTATTAATTAGTATTATTCATTTAAATTAAACTAAGGCCATTGTTTAGCCTTATTAAAAACTTAATACTAAAATGTTTTTAAAAGTAAACTATACTATTTATAAGAAACAGAGATAAAAAAATCATACTAGTCAAGAACTTGTGGCTCTTCAACTGTCTATGTGTAGCGTACAAAACAGTTGTTAGTAAAACAGTTGTTGGATATTTAACAACCTGTTGATAGCTAGCATATCCCAGGTACCATATTACATGTGCAATAGGTACCCGAAATAGAATCACCATTTTCTTGAAATGGAGAAAGCAAATATGAAATGAAAATACTATGCTTAATGGCTTGCGTAAACCTTGAAAATATCTTTGCTCTTATTAAGCCAGGTTCAAATTGTTGAACTTGAAAAATATATTCATTATTTGGTTCCCTTTTAGCGGTATCTTGAATATAAGCTGGAGAAAGCCTCATAGGTACCAAATGTTTAAGAAATAACATATTCTATGGGCAAAACAGGCAATTCAATATTACTATTTTCCATATTTACCCATGCACCACCACCTCGACGTAAGTTAAAATAAAGTATACCTCTTGTGCATTGAAAATGACTGCCTTTGTATTCTAAAATTGGAGCTCTTTGGCGCTTTTAGATATGTGTAGTTGGTGTATAAAATTGCACAATGCTGTTCGGGTTGGGGATTATATAACCGATTTGTAAAATTGTCTACATGTCTTTGGATTAATCTTTCCCTGTTTCGAACTTCTGCGCAAGCAAACCCTTATTTTGCTTTATTGTGCAATATTTTACTAACTTCCGTATGACTGAAAAAAAAATATAAATAAAACCGCTATATAATTTTGGTTCAACCGGTATCTAAAAATGACTTTTTTGGAGGGACACACTGTATGTATAAATAAGTTACTGCCAAGTTACGAAATTCTTATAGGTTATAATAATAACTGACATAATATATTATATTTAGGCCTACTGGACTGTATATTTGTTGGTTCATTAATAAATCTTGCACCCTGTATGACATGACAAATAAAAACCCTATACACGATAAAAAAGTATGGAATATATATTCTTGTATGGAATATATATTCTTTTTAGATAAAAAAAGGCCTAATTTTATTAGTCTAAGATAACAGACAGTATTTTGTAATAAATAAAATAAATATTTTAAAGAATTTTTGGCTTTATTTTATGGTATCACCCTGTATAGCTACAAGGTTGGCGCAATCAAAGAAAATGCTTATTTGGACCTCCATAATAAAATACAAAAATTTCAAAAAAATCTGTCGGTGACTCAAATCCATAAGAAGTGTGCCATGCCCTTTATATGAAAATCGAGGATGTACAAATTGTAGAATAAAATTTACAGTTTAATAATCCATTCACTAAATTTAAATGGCGCAATTACAGTTTATAAGCTGACTCGTCCAAAATATAACCGCAAAATATTTAAACTGCAATTTTTACCAAACTACTTGTCGGGCAGCGTCCACTTTTAACTCGTTTGAACGGAATGTTATAAACAATTATTTTCCGGAAGATTAGCTTTTTAACTTTAAAAGAGTCTAAGTTAAGAATTTTTCGTAAAATGGTCAATTTTAGAGGTTTTTTCGAGTCTTTTCAGAAGACAGTATCGCGATTAAATTACAATTGAATTAAAATTTTTCACTCTAAAACTAAAAATTGCTATATTTTATACATTTTTTAATATAAAAAAACTAAAAAAGGTAATTTTTGTACAGATTTTTTTTTACGTTTTATGCACCTCTTTTTAAAAGATAGGACTGTGGGTTTGCTGTTAAATTTTACGTACCACAAAAAATCTCTATAAACTGTGGTATTATTAATATCCTTAAATTTTTAGAAATACATTCTTAACCACCCTGTATTTATTTTTAGTGTATCCCGTTAGGGGGCCAAGTATATAAAGGATTTTTTTATTACAGCGGTTTGAATAAAAAGCTACAAATTATTAAAAATTGCTGGTCAGTATATATAATAATTAAAAAGTTTTAAAGTGTATGTCTTGCACACGTTAATATTAAGTTACTTTAAAAGTGGCATAATATGACAAAAGAAATAATTCAAGTGTCTCAAATATAATTTGGTAAACAAGGGTACATTTCAAAAGTATTTGTAATTGACCTAAATCTTTATTCTGTCATTGTACAAACTAATTATAAAATAATTAGTTTTCTTTATTTTTAAAAAATAAATCATATTATGCTTGGTGTTAAAAAAGGTCTAAAGCAAAGCTACACACGGTGTAAGTAAAAATAAAACATGCAAGTAACGATTACAATTAATTCGCAATAATGAATTATTGCTGATGACCCATAATTATTAACTAGAATCTACTACCGAAACCATTAATTACAGAGTTATACCCATGTTTTTTTTTGCTAAAATAATAGGTAATTAAAGTTATATTAACTCTAAGCATTTAATAATGGAGAAAATTAGTCTATCCAATATTTTTCTGTTGGCGAGCATTTGTCTGCACCTTAGTAATTTTTGTTTTGCAAAGTTAAGTTTGCACCTACGAGTAAAAGAGAAGTCCAGCAGGTCTAACGCATCCTTTTTTCTCTAAATACTAAGACCATCCTTTCGACAGCTCACTATTGCAGCGATCCTCTTAAAAATCACTATAATTGCATCTTAGCTAGCTTGCCGTTTATCGAATTCTTATAACAGTGGTTTTTTCTGGGCAACAGTGAAGTTGTTCTTGTTTAACCTATTTCTAACAAAAGATCCAATACCTTTTCTTCTAACTCTTTTAGTTATTTAGTTATTTGCAAACTAAAAGTATTAATATCCAAATTGTATTGGAACTCACAGACCTATTTAGACAGTACATATTTTGTCACAGCATACTACGCACAAAATGATGTGGTCCTCTACAAACTTCCCATCTACCGCTTTTTACCCAGATTTTGGCCCCTCGATCGATCGATGTACATCCATTGCGGTATGCTCCTAGCTTCCTCCAAATTAAAACCCCAAAAGTCAGTATTGGTTAATTTTTTTTTTAATCAATGATCCATCCCAGTCATATTTTTACTGATGGACAAACAACTTATTCTGATATCCAATTTCCTATGCATATTTATAAAACAACTGTAATTTTAAAGGCATTCAATTATAACTTTGCCTATTTACATGTCCTGATCCCTGCAGTAATTACAGGTGCCTTCTTGTGTTTTTCCATTCTTTTAGCATATGTCTTAAATGATACGTGTGCTGAAAAAAATTAAGTAGTAAAGTAGTCCACCCTTCTATATTCAAAAATCTACCCATGCTTTGATGTTCGGTATTAATCATTTCGTCCATTGTGCCGTTTTCCCCTTTTCATCCCATACTCTCTGCCATTCTTCAATTGATCTCCTTCTGGCATTTTTCTGAACTTCTTTAATATGTCCTTGTCCTGTTGCGTGTAAGTATCTTTTCTCTCTCACCATAATGTCTATCGGTATCGCACCCGTTATTACCTGTATTGCGCGGGTGAAAACAGTGCGGTATGCGCTTGCCACTCTTAAAAGCATTTTTCTCTGTACCCTCTCCATGATGTCCATATGTCTTTTATATTTGAGAACATCGTACCATACTGGCGCCCCGTACATTAGAATGGATAGGATGACTCCGTACAATGCGTATCTCTTGTGAATGTTTGGTCCACCTACGTTCGGCATTATTCTCGTGAGCATGGCTGTCTCTACTTTTTCCGCTGTTTTCTTTACATGTTTCCTGAATGTTAAACCTTCATCCAGAATTATTCCTAGATACCTAACTTTCTTTGATGGTCTAACAGTAGTATTTTTTACGTTGAAGGTAACTCCATCTCTTTTTCTTGGGCCTTTAAGAATGATCGCTTCTGTTTTTTGGTGTGCGATGTTTAACTAGTGTGATTCTATCCACCTACATATTCTTCGCACCGCTATACTTGCCCTATTTTCTAAGGAAGCTTGGTCTTTAGCCTCTACGTACAGAGCCAAGTTATCGGCATACCCTATCGTCCTGGCATTTTGCCCTAATTCGAGATTTAGGATCCCTTTATACAGGAAATTCCATAAAGTCGTCCCCAAGATCGACCCCTGGGGTACCCCTCCACTGATCTGCATTTTTTCTGTTTGGTTATCGTTATACTTCTATTATGCAGGTAGCTGCTAACTATGTTTATTAGATACCCTGATATTCCTTTTCTTTCCATGGCCATCAGAATGAGGTTCCAGTTTGCCGTATTAAATGCGTTTTAAATATCTAGGAGAATTAGAGCAACCCATCTCGCTTAGGACTTCTTCGTTTTTTCTACTACCCATTTCACCGCATCCACGGTTGACTTCCCCTACGGAAGCCATATTGATATTTGGATAATCCGTTCTTCTCTCTCAATTATTCTCCTATTCTTGTCTTTATCAAGTACTCGAAGAGTTTTCCTGAAGACTAACATCAATAAAAGATGATAGCTATTTTTGTTTATTCATGGTGCTGTAAATTTGTTTTGCCGATAGAAAAATGGGATAGGTAGATTTATTTTTTAGCAACAAGGTTACAAATAATATAATGACCTTTTAACCTATTACTTTTATAAGAATATAAGATTTTGCAGCACAACATTAGTACAACTTTTTAGGTTTTAGTTCTACAAGAAATAAACATTTCTAAAACAAGTAACCTACCAACTATAAGCCCAATCCTACAGTCATGGTTTTTCCATGCGCATGACATGAGAGTCCCTGTGGTGTCATTCAAGATGGCGCATACCTCGATACTAACGTCCTATAATAAATAAAAAAAGGCTCATGCAAAAATAAAGCTTAATCGTGCCAGCTAGCTAAAAGTGGAGTATACCTAGATTATAAGTAGGGAATTTTTATACCACTTATTTTCTATCTTTACGAACTGGATTGCAAATTGGCAAATAATAGTCATAAAACAAAAGTTTTTAAACTGGTACCTTCCTGTCTGAAAGAGGAATTACATTGCGCAAAATCTCCTCGCGAGTAATCCTATCGAAACACAATACCGAAGCGCCTACCAGGCATTAGTTTCGGTATTTTTAATCAATAACTGCTCTTGGTATATCGTGAAGCAGTCTGGACGGCGCAAGGCAGCAGAGCGAAACACCACGAATTAAAAACCGACTGAATGTTGCCTGGACCTGCCTCGTCCTCGCGCATAGCGACTTAGTTGTCTAGATAAGTTAACAAAAGGTGAGAATTGATGTGCGAGGAAGTTTCGCGCAGTGTAATTCCGCCTTAAAAACAGAAATGGGCTTGATGGGGGATCTTTTTGAAATCCAATATGCTCTTTAGAATATGACAAACATATTGGATAAAATAAATTCGAAGCTCACCACTGCAAAAGCTAAACTGTGACAAAGTTACGCATTTTAGTAACTAGGTATTTAGAGCTTAAACATTTAAAAAATTCTGATTTTTGATAGAGATATCAGTAAAAAACCGAAATTGTGCGTGTTTTATTTTTACCTTAAAAAGGCAGATAAAAGAAATAAAAAACATTTTCTTGCAACAATTTTTAGAGCAGTAGAGGATAGTAGATATTCGACGTTGACAAAATAAAAAAGATGGCTATTTTACTTTTTTGACAAGAAAAGCCACAAACATGGTCCTGTTCAGTATTTGCTGGATGACCATACGTATTAGGTCCTGTTGTTTATTGTTTTTTTAGTTATTGTTTAGTTTCCGAAAAATAATAGAGAATCTAACAGGACATTACAAAGAAATTTTTACTTCTAATCTCCGTAGTTCTTGAATTATTTTCGGAAAATGTTCCGAAGGAAAAATTTTCAAAAAATGCGTGACTGAGAAAAAATTTCTGGACATTAATTTAAGGATGCAGAGATTTACAGCCTAGTTAGATAGGAGGAAAACATTTTCCGAAAAATTTGAAAATTGCTATGGTTACCTTTTAAAAGAAAATTGTATAATTGGCTTAAAGTGACATGTGTAAAATTTTCGTAGTAACATAAGGTTTAATTAAATACAGAAGAGATCCAGCAGTTAACTTTATGTATTTTCCTGTAGAAAATAGAACTGTGGAATAAAATAATTAATTTATAATTAATTATTTGGTTCATATTAAACTTATTTTTGTGCCTTCGAGAAAATAGAAAATATAATATTAGGTGGGAAAGTATCTACAAGCTGGCAAATTAAATGTTAATATTACTACTTTTAGTACGTAGACCCATTGCCATGATATACTATAAATAACTGCGTTAGAAAATAGTGCGTTTATTTCGTGCCTTGTCAATAGTTCGTGACTGGTGAAACAAGCAAAGATTCTTATTATTTTAACTAAATTATACGTAAACAACTAGAATGCTCGGTGACGAAAAGCGAGCAACAATGTTAGAAAAACGCAGCTGCAAGTGATGGTATTCTCAGTTTGTTCTCTAATGGCCAATTGCACCGTTGTGGTTTTCTGTTTTCTTAACTAAGGGACGTTTTGAATGTGACTATTGTCATAATATTTGACACCGTCTCAATGCAACTTAGGTTAAGAAGGGCTTAAAATTGCTTAAACCACAGTGGTGCAAACCGCCGTAAGTGTCTTATAAAGGGAGTATATTGTTGTTACAAACTTTTTTTTAAGCCTATAAAAAAGGAAAAAATGGTGTAACGTTTTCAGGCATCTGGGGATGATAAAACGAACCCAGTACTTCCATTACGGTACTTCTGATGGGAGCTACCAGCAGGGAATTATATTGAATAATTCTTCGAAGCAGAAGCCTATTAGAAAGAGATAGATCCTCCACAGCTTGTCGATGGGCAAGAGAAGAAATCTTTTCTATAAAACAAACCGCTCTTTTTTGAATGGAATCAAGAATGTCAAGAGTCGAACATGACATTCCCCAGACATAGGAACACTGTCTAATTAAGATACGTACAGAGAAATCCGAGCTTGTTTAGCCAAGTAAGGCTATTCTCGAAAGTAGTGCCCACAAGGTTAAATGACTCTTTTTTCTTCAGAATTTAGGCGTTCGTAAGTAAAGGATGATTACTGGCAGACTTCTTCGCGATAGCGAACACGTCTGTGTTTTTAAAGTATAAAACTGAAAAATATGTTTGGCGCCCCAATCACATATTTTAAGCTCATTTGACAAGAGATTTAGGCATTATCACAAGGTAATGCGAATATATCCAGCATTAACTTGGTGTAAGCTAGAAGAGTGATCATCTACAATAACTAGCGCATCATGCCAGACTTAGTCAAAAGCCTTAGATATGCCAAGAGCAACAATCTGGGATTCAGCAATAATCTAAATCGACTTGTTTCAGTTGTGTGTGACAAAGGAAAGAAGATCAGCTGTAGATCTTTTGTGGCGAAATCCGTACTGTCAGTCATGTATAATTTTACCTTGCAAGCAACTAAGAGAAGAGATATGGGTCTATAACTAAAGGGAAGAGTTTTAGATTCTTTTGTTGGAATAGACTGCACACGTGCAGCTTTTCAGATCTCCGAAAAAATGGTTGTGTTATATAAAATTCGAAAGGGGCGAGTAAACATGGCTGCAAGCTCAGTGGCACATTTTTTAATGCGATTTCTGGTATGAAGAATAAATGAAGAAAGGCTAAGAAAGCATAAAATCCATTATAATAGAAATATTTTTTTTATCATTAAACGCATTTTTCCTTTTAAAAAACCTTGTAAAAGACTGAGAGAGAAATCCACGCCATGCAACGCATTCCTTCTAACATCGGTTTTGATACACAATTAATGAGCGCAATTAAACAAGTTGTCTACCTATAATTAATTGATTATCTTATGTTCATTTATAGTTGATATTCCCACACTTTCTTTGACTACTAAACTACTTTAACAAAATGTCCGCCATTCCAGAGTGTAAATAAAGATAATGCAATGCTACTTCATGCGTTAATTCGAATTTTCGGTCCGGAATTTATGGCATTCCAGGACTCACCAATAATAATTCCCACTCTGCAATATTTGTTTAACCACGCGCATGACATTAGGGTACCTGTGGAGTCGTTCAGTACAGCCATTACATCTATAGTTATGTCCTGAAAAGTGTATATCATTTCTGGCATTATTTTCACTTGTAAATATATTTTTTTTACAGTGGCAGCTCGTTTACATCAAGTTAAATTGAATACGAGACGATCAAAAAAGTTTAAAACAGATGGTTTTTTTATTATTGGGATATTAAAAAATGTATAATATGCAAAAATATTTTGACCCTTGACATTGTGAAAAATGTTTCATTAGCCCGGTAACTGAAGACCTGAAAGTATCCGAAGCTGTAAATAAGTCTTTACAGTTTCCATTTGTGGCGCAATTCTTAGGTCTTCGTGGGTGCTTTTGAGCGAGAAAAACTTTATCACGATTCCGACGTGGGAACCCGCTGAAAATGGCCCCCCAAAGTCCCAAAAATATCTGCCAAAATATGCGAATAAGAGAATTTTTGTTCAGACAAAAAATGAATTCACCTCGAAATCTACAAGAAAAAGTCCTTATCATTTTCTTCGCAACACCAATATTTTTCGCAAAACGGCCGTCGAAAAATCCACTGGATAGATGTGTTAGTAGTAGTTTCTACTAAAAATGAAGATGGACAAATTAATTTTTATCAGCACGCAAGAAAAATGGTAAAGGAAATTTTCTGGGATCATTGAACACTTGCTAAGGTCTCATTAAAAAAAAAAAAATTAATAACAAACTATTTTTTCAAAAAATATTAATAAATTATTAAGATACTCTTAAAATATTGTAAAAAAAACTTTGACCGCTTTTTTTAATATTCTAGAAAAATCAGAATGGACCCAAACTCATATGCAATAATAGTTACGGGTTTTCCCATTCCGATCAACTTTGAATGATTAAAAAATGTACATTATTGCCCGAGTAATGGAACAATTCGTCCGCCCGCTTATAAGTGAATCCATGAAGATAGAGGCATTCTAGAGGTAGAGCGGCAGCTGAAATGAGGGGACTTTTGGGTTCCGTTATCTCGTAAACTATCGATTTTTCGGAAAAAATTATAAAGAAAATTTTTGTAGATTACAAGGCGATCTTCAATTTTTGTCTAAACAAAAATTCTCCAATTCGCATATTTTGGCAGATATTAGCAGGAAACCCATTTGTCAGGTCTTAAGGGACCTTTTTCAGCCCATCCCATTTATTTACAGCTTTGTATCTTCATTTACTGGACTACATGGAATGTCAAAAAATGAGTTTAGAAATAATTGAAAAAGTTATTAGACAAAACTATTTAAAATTTTGTTTTAGGTCTATTTACTTAGTTTTAGAGAAAAACATATACATTAAAGAAATTATAGTTTTTGTGACATACTGTAATTATACCTTTTATTTTTTGGTTTTGTCACTAGAAATTATTTTATTAGCACCTATTGTATGATTGTAAATAAAAACAAATGATTTTTTATTATTGATGGACCAGAAAAACATTTAAAAATGACTGAAAATGCAGTGCAACCTACTATCAAATTTTTAGATACAGGGCTTTAAAATTAATATGACATGACGTCTGCAGTATTTTTTCCGTTTTATCAATATTAAAGAAAATATTTGTTTTTATTTAAAATCATATAATAGGTGTTATTCAAATAATTTCTACTGACGAATACAAAATATTATAATATATGAATAAGGTATGTGGCAAAAAACACAATTTCTTAAGTGTTCATATTTTTGGTTTTGTCCTATACCTTTTTTTATATCCTAACTCCCAACTACATTTTTTTACATTTCATATCATATTTTTTAAATTTTCCACCGTAACAGCTGGAATGTGACCAGTGTTAAAATGTTTTTTAGTTAATTTGACATGCACAATTGATAACTGAAAAACTTTTTTAAATATCTCAATTGTATTTGTTTTAAACTTTTTTAACCACCCTGTATATGCAAATTATTAGGCTTTTAGTGGTAATATTGTATCTATGTAAATAACTGTATTTCCAGTAACTTTTAAAACAATGTGATGGAGTTGGGTGTTAAGTTTATTATTACAAAAATGGTAAAAATAGACTATCAAGGTCTAAGAGTATTTAATTATTATAAAAATGATATATTAGTAGACATCCTTAATCACAGACAAACAAATCAATGATACCAACAAACAGAAAAGAGGAAACCATATATTTCGTAATTTAAAGTAAAAATTTAGAAATCTAAATCTCAGAAATAGCAAAATTAAAGAGCATTAAAATGCTGGCTAAACAAATACAATTACTTCTTGTTTAAAATTTTTAATTTTTACTACTTTGAAAAAATATTTGCCCTTGGGCCAACTTCCAACGAGTCGCTCATTTTAACAAATGTGTATATTAAACCAGTTATATAACAATCTATAAAATATATCGTACACATAGTTAAAAACTTTAGATAATAAAACTGATTAACTAGCAAAATAGTAAACACGTTTCTTACCCCTCTTCTTTCAATGGCATCGTTAAGCATTTCGACGACATCATTTCCGACAACATTGGAGCAGTTAAATCCTTTTGTCCATCTTTCCAAGTAACCGACTGTCAAGCCTTTTTGTGAGAGGGGAAAACTGAAGGTAAAACCCAAAGGTAGGGTTTCATGTTGTACCTAAAAAAATTAAAATGAAAATCACGATAATATATAGTCATTTAATAATAAATTATTTTTAATTTTGTTTTTGCAATGTAAAAAAGCAGCTTAAACAAATCAATCCCCTTTAAACTATCCCATAATAGTCCAGTCATTTGGTAGTTTTTTCTGGAAAGTTTTCCGGGAATTTTAAAAATTGGTAATTTTATAGATTTTGATGTGCTCTTTCCGAATTTCGACTTTGCCACCCCCTATTTTTGCCGCTCGCACCGCCATATTGAAAAAATGCCGCCTAAAAACAGTTTTTTGGCAGTATCTACTTTTCGACTCATTTTACGATAAAAACAGTTATAAATAAAATTAAATTGAAGACAATTACCTACAATTTATGTATGTATTATTTTTTTTTCATAAAGTCAATAGTTTGGCCGGACGAGCGCCGCAAAGTTTACTCCAATGCGGTGGCTGCGATCTGCATTATTTCACCAAGGAAAAAAGAAATTTAATAATGTGCTCCGAAAAAATCCAGACTTAAACGAGATTATTCAGGTATTTAAAAATCCAAATGCGGATCCAGGGATCATTGCTAAAGATGGAGAACGCTTTCCTCTTGAATTATACAGCTACAGTAATTCGAAAAGTAGAAAAAATAGGTCTTTAAACAACTATAGATATGCATGCTTCACAACATCAGCATATTAAAGTAAATTTAATATTGCGTTGCTACCACCAACAGAAGCAGCAGCATGACAACATTCGTTCCGAACCTACCACCAGGTTCAGCAGTGGTATGGGAATAAACAAAATGCAGAGCAATGGGGATGGAAAAAAAACAAGAATGGGTAATCCCTCTCACCACGCTTGAGCTCCCAGCTCCAGAAAGCCTGTTGAAACTGATTTCTTGTAAGTGCAAAACAGGATGTCAAAAAGCTGTAGTTGTAGATGTCGAAAGGCTGGGTTAAAGTGCTCTGTAATATGCACGAATTGTAGCGGGACCTGTGGTTACTCGCAAGTTCCATCACCAGAGAGCTATGATGAAGAAGAAACGGGACAATTATTGAGCAAACATATGATCAAATTGGAAACGAAGTGGATTGCGATGAACCTAATACTTTCATCGCGGATGATGTAGATGAAATTCCGATCTGTGACGTTTCCATTGGTACTACAGACAATGAATTCTTAACACCTTGTCCATCAGGAACCTAGGGCCTAATCCACATGCAGTTGCATGTGGATTAGGTCTATTGAGGATACAACATAAAAAAAAAACGCGCCGCTTACTCTATGCCAAGGTGTTGTACACTTTGCGGCGCTCGTAAGCATAAACTATTGACTTTATGAAAAAAAGGTGAATACATACATTGTAGGTAATTATCTCTAGTTTAATTTTGCATATAACTAATTTTATCGTAAAATGAGCCGAAAAGGAAATATTGTCAAAAACCTGCGGTATGCGGCGGCATCTTTCTAATATAGCGGTGCGAGCGGCAAAAATACGAGGTGGAAAAGTCGAAATTTGGAAAGAGCACATCAAAATCTATAAAACTACCAATTTTTAAAACTCCCGGAAAACTTTCCAGGTAACCCCTATTTTTCAAAGCAAATAACTGTACTATAAAGAATTATTTTAAATATTATTACCATAATTGAGCCGAATGTTCAAAAAATAATTATCTTGTGTTATACTCGATTAATTAAACATATTCTATATTTTAACCAAAGTCATTGAGAAAATGCGCAAGAATCGACGCGTCGTTAATGTCGGTTTAGCCTAAGAACATGGTCTTAATTAAATCAAATAGATTTACCATTGGTCAAATTTTGTTCAAAAATTTTAATTTTGGATTTTAAATTCTTAATATATCAGTTATTAAAAATATAAGGCAATTCAATAATTTTAGAAAAAAATATCTTAATTTTATAGTAATGATATTTAAGGATTAACAGTAAAAAAATAATTATCCATAAAATGCCCCTATTAAAACTAATTTATCATTCACTAATGTTTTCCCTTTTTAAAAGAAGAGATAATGTATCCCTTTCCGTTCTTTTTTCTAGCCGCCTTTTTGTCGATTGTAACCTTTCTCATTAGTGGACATTTGTCCCAATAAATATAGAACTAAAAAATAACCAACTGTTGCAACACGAAAAAGTAACGAATTTCTTTTATCTATTTACACTGTTACATTTTAAAGAAGACAATTTTTTTTATTCCACCTTTCTAGGTTATGTTATGCTAATCCATTCACGGCTGTTTACAAAATTAGCGTTTGTATGCATAGGTATCACATAAATCATAGCAACTGTTTTACTGAAATTATTATAAGTGTCAGATATTTTAAGAAATATGGTGGTTTTGGGTATAGGGCGCAATTCGTGATAAGAAGATCAAGTAGTAGGTAGACGGTGCCCAATTCGAGGCCGCACACATTAAAAGCAGAGGGTATTTATAAATGTTAGTGATACCAACCTGTTCTTCTTTGACGAAAAGGGCCAAACATTCAGCGATATGATCGAACAGCTGTTCTCCAGAGCCAAGCATGATGTGCTGTGGAATGGCGAAGATCTTGGATTTCATTTCAAAGTGTTCTCCGCTAAGCTCAATCAAGAGTACTCTGAAATTTGTACCACCAAGATCGAGGGCCAAAAATTTGCCAGTTTCTGAAACAAGATAAAATTTTATCTTAAACTCGTGTCAGATAAATAAAGGAATTAAATATATGTTATAGAGAGTGGCGCGTTCTGAATTTGAATGTTGTTGCTACTACTGATGTCTTTCTCTCGCTCGAAATTCATCTTTCGAGCGAGAGGACATTCTCGTCCAGACAAGGAAGTGATTTTCTCCCGAGTTGACGAGACAAGACGAGAAGATAGCTTTTTTCGTTTCGCAACCTCACTCATGGTTACACTAAGGTCAACATTGTATTTACATTTTTCTAAATGCATCCTCAATCGATTAATTTACTTGTTTTATATTTCATAATATGGGCCTGTTGACTGCTCAGTGTGTAGAAAAATACAAATTGGCAGGCGCCTTACCTGTTAACATAACTGCGATTTAAATACATAATAATTATGATCTATGTGGAATATTGGTACTTTCCTTATTTGTAAGTCGGAGCAAATTCAAAGCATTTTTTAGCCTTATTAAACTTGGTCAGGCTAATATTTATTGCACGCTTTTATTTGGATAAACAAATATTGCATCATAATTTTTAACTTGTACATGTTTTACTTAACACATTTATGTACTCAATTAAAATTATTGCCTGAGGTTGCTAATAAAGGTTAATTTTTTCTGATGTAATTTAAAATATAGTGTATTTATTTGCTTTTTGCTTTTAAGCTATGATATTTTTTAGTTCATTTTGGATAATTCAAATAATATCTTACAAAAAAACGTACATGCAAAAATAGACAGGTTTCAATAGGCTGCTTGTGAAAAATGTATTTTAAATAAAAAAAGGATATTTTTTTCTATGCCTATTTAAGGGCCACCTGCCAGGGTCGTTCTTATTAATTTTGGCGCTCTGGGCTAAAAACCAATTAGCGCCCTAGGGCCTAGGCATTAAAATTCTTAAATATGATTTTTTATTATTTAATTGCAGTTATAAATAAAATTATTTTTTTAAATGAAGTTTCCGTTTACCTACGTTTTATTTCTAGTTAAAATACACGGAGGTTAAGGACAACAAAAATATTGATGGCAATCCCTAATAATGTTTTATGTTAAGAAAGAAAAAAGAAATAACACTATATTAATTTATATTTTTTTTTCTCGTTCGTGGCGCCCCTGGGCTGCAGCCCAAACAGCCCATAGGGTTAGTATGGCTAGTATACCATTTCAAGTAGTACTTGTAATTGGTCGTAAAGACACGAAGCCCAGAAACTCTAGTGGACAACTTTTTTTGGTAGATATGTATTAAATTTTTATCTCTTTATTATGGTCCGATAATTAATACAGGAATATAAAACTAGACCCAAGTGTAGCAAACTTGCTTGCTTCAAGTAGCACTGTAAGCAGTGTGTCAGCTAATATGGAAGGATTTTGACATACAGTAAGATTAAGAGGAAAATTAAAATATCAAAACATCTCTATTTTTTAAAAGAAATGCTGCTATTGCCCGTTTTGAACATAAAATGCAAAAGAATTCGAATTTAATAGCATTAAAACTAATGATCGCAGTTAATTGTTAAATAAAAATATATTTTTAATATTATTTGCCAAAGGGGGTTGAAAGATAAGGAAAAAAAGGACCAAATTTGAATCATATTTACGGATGAAAAAATCAATGGTTTTCAAACTATTATAATAAAATAATAAATATAACAGTGATGAGAATTAAAAAAGATATTATTTAGATGTTAAAGTATAATAATTTCTGCCAAGATGTTAACTATCCCTATGATTCTAAAATGAAAAGAAAATACAGTGTTTGCCAGAACAATTAATCAAGTTTAACTAACCTGTGCCATCAGGCAGATCTTGCACGTACGTAGGGAAACATTTGACAATTGAGTCAGCGTGTGTTGCTTTACCCAATCCCCTTTTGATGTTGTTCAAAAAGATTTCTCCGATTTTCTTCAATGTGTCGTTGTCCAAAATTAAATCTCGACATTTTTCCCTGATCTGTAACAAAATAGACTTTTGTCAGTTATACAATTTAATAAAGACATGTTTAAGCTAAAAATTCAATACCATTTCTTATTATTTTTACTCACACCTTTTGACCATAAAGACATTTTTATATAAAACTAGGCACAAATAGTAATAACTCTGTTTCTTTATCGTTATTGTTAAAGACCGATATATTTATAACTTCCTTTTATAAACACAAAGCTCATAATGCCCCATAACAACTACATCCCGTCAGTGTGCCACATAAAGTACCGAAATACATGGTTTACTCAGTCATTGTCTCCAGTTTCCTTTCTAATCGACGTATATCAGTTACTGTAGATGGACATTCTTGCAGCTTCTACCAGGTTAATGCTGGGGTGCCCCAGGGCTCAGTACTGGCACCCACTATGTTTCTTCTACACATTAACGATCTTCTATGTTCCACAATCAATCCCATTCATAGTTTTGCTGACGACAGTACCCTCCACTCTAACAATTTCTCAAGCCAGTCAATAAGCACATCCATAGCCTCGGCAGCATCAAGAGTGCTTGGATTTCTCTTTCGGACCCAGAAAGTATTTCTCTTCTTCCAATCTGTATATTATGTATGTATCCCAAATCAGACCCTCTTTAGAATATTGTTCTCATGTCTGGGGAAGCATTCTGGACTCCATGAAGAAAAGCCGTTCGTCTTATTAATGATCCCAAGCTTACAGAAAGGCTTTCTCCGCTTGCCCACCGTCGAGCTGTAGGGGTTCTGTCGCTCTTCTATAGGTATTTTCACCTGCTCAGAGGAGTTGACCTGTATAATTCCCTCTCTGGCAGCTCCCAACAGAGCAACACGTAGTGCAACTTTTATGCATCCCTTTACAGTTCAACCAGAGAGGCTCCGAACTTCCCGTTTTCTTTGTTCCTTCATCCCCAGAGTGTCCAGACTTTGGAACCTGCTACCCGCAGAAGTTATTCCTTCTCCTCCCAGTCTCCAAACATTTAAGTCTCTTACCACTCTTAAGACACCCACGATACGTTAGTACTTAGGCATCAGCCTTCGTGGACTATCCAAAGATAAAAAAATTAAAGGACATTACACCTTCTGTCGTCTCTCCAATGGGAAATCTTTTTATGTATTACCACATCAACTTATCAAAGACCTAAAGGCTAGGCTGCTATTTCCACACAAAGACAAGTCCGTTTTGATAAACAACCATTTTTTAATATAAGCATGTGTGGTTCCACTACATTTTTCTTTTATAAACGATACGTTAACTTTTAATAAAACTGATATTTCCTTGCGTATTTGTTTTTTTTTTCTTGTATAGTAACTAAAACCTTATATTGCAGTAAACAGTGTTACTTAGCTCAGATTTGCGCCACTGTATTTGGAGGCGATATCTTAGAGGGTCATGTCCTGTCAGGCAGTTTGTTTTTTTTTCAATCTCCAATAGGTTTTTGGTATATTTAGGTGAATATGAGATAAATCTTTTCGCTTATTTTTAACTTGGAGCATCAGTCCAGTCCTTTGTGCCTTTTTCCTATTCTGAGTTCTTTTATTTAGTGACCGCTAGTTGTATCGTAGAATTTTTCGGTCCGTAAAACGGGACATATGTACTCACTTGGGCTAATTGGTAAGTCTACTTCTCTAGCGTTAAAAAACACACTCCACTAAAACCCAGTGAAAGGCACCACGCAGGCCTTCTCTCCTTGTAAAAATCTCGCATTGATTTCACCTTCTCTAAATACTTTTATTTTTTACGCAATTTATGGCTTCATTTATTAAGACACTATCTAATTAAATTTCCTGTCTGTTATCAAAAGACATAATTTTCGAAGCTAACAAAGTGCTTACGCTTAATTGAATGTTTCTTTATTGATTGAGTTGTACCATGGAGGTAAAAGGCGTTAAAATAAAATACACAGTTCCATGAAAAGGGTTCGCTTTTTGCAAGTTATATTTTTATGCTATTAGAGACATAACTCCAAAACTATTTTTGTAAAAGACAGTGCAGTCGCTAATATTATTAGCGCCTAGAGGTTTTTGCAAATATTTATCTTTTAAGGTCTCCAGATTACGTAAAATATGGTTCCACATTTCTGTCTATCACTGGCGTAGCCAGGATTTAGGTTTGGGAGAAGCTGTACATATAAAAGTATATTATTCCAAAAAAACTTTATTTTAATATTTTTACAAATAAATGAGATCAAAAAGTAGTGAACGACATATATATAAACCTAAGTGTGACAGGTAGGGTACATCAGCTTTAACACTGAAGAAAAAGAAAAATAAGCGCATATTTAAGCAAAAAATATGTCGCCTTTGAAGGGAGAGGTAGCTCCCCCCCGACGGTATAAGATCTTAATTTGAAGTGAAACTTTTAAGAAGAATACGCCACCCATTGTTTTTAAGTGATATAAAGTCTTAAGGGAAATTTGAGAGAGGCGAAGGTTAATGTTTTAATAGATACTTTAAAAATGTTTTTCCCTATCGTAAACATGGGATAACTTTATGAATAATTGAGAGCCTATATCTATAGAAGACAAAAAAACGGGTTTAAGGACAAAATCTAATTCTTAAGTTAATATCATTTGCAAGATGTTTGTGGTGAAGTTATTCAAAAACCATATTTTTTAAATAAAACCAGTTTTATTATTGTTTTAGAGAAAAACTGAACTTGACCCTGTTTCACATCCTCATTCATTTTTATAAGTAAATAATTACGGGGATACAAGGAGTTACTACTACTAATTTTTAGTTACCACTTGTCCAAATCGATGGGTTTGTATACAAATTTCGATTTGTTTAAATTACCTCCACGAGTATAAAAAATGAACGTCACACATAATTTTGTTTTCTCGGTGTGGCAAGATACTATTAATAATCTATTTTCCCCAGCATTTGGTTTATCATACAACTGCGTATGACTTTGACGGGTCAGAATGTAGTTATATATTTTTGAATTTAATTACCTAACGTAATGTGTTTTTTTATTTTTTAAATCTAGATAATTTCATAAAAAAATATATAATGACCGTTAACTTCTTTCACCTGATCTCGTTTACCTAGGCCTACATTACTGATGTATAACTAATCAATAGATCTTGTTCTGTCACTTAAAGTATATGTGAGGTACTGTACGTACCACACAAAATAAACAATATGTGGGTCATTAAACTTTGTCCATACCAAGCTATATAGGAACTATGTATTATTTCACCATGCTATTATTACACAAATTATGCGTTTGGCATAATATTTGTTGTTACCTACTTAATTGAATCGATCTACAGTTTTTATCTTTAACTTTAAATCGTTTCTTTTAATACTTAAAAATTTTAAGCTAAATGGCGTACTAGCCAATGTTTTAAAAAATGTGTTTCAGAACTCGTACCAATTTTAGGTCGCCTCCTTCGGATTTCTTCCGGAGATTTGAGTGCAACACCTCCTCAAGTAAAAATCTAAAACTCTCCTTTCGAATAACTAGACCATATTCCTTTATTTAATGTTTATAAGGTAATGAAAAAAAATACCAATTCCTAACTATTTTAAAGTATTTTGGAAAACATAAAATTATACATGGCAGACAGTACAGATTCAGTCACAAAAGATCTACAGCAGATCCTTTTTCCCTGGTGAATCTTAGATCATTGCTCATGACATATCTAAAGCCTTTGACGAGGTCTGCCACGTTTCGCTATTAAGCAAACTTTCTTTCAATGGTTTTTCAATTAAACTTTGCTTCTGGCTCACCAGTTTTCTTTTAAATCGAGGCATATCAGTTACTGTCGATAACAGGTACACTTTGTCCCAATTAATGCTGAAGTACACCAGAGTACGGTTCTGGTACCCACTTTATTTTTTTTTACATCAACGAAACTTCTTTCTTTCACTATCAAACCCATCTATAGTTTTGCTGACGATAGTACCCTCCAGATTGTTAAGCCAATCTTTATGCATAATTTGGATAACAAGCAAAAGGTAATGCAGATATTTTTATATACCAATATTATAAAGAGGAAAGATTTGATTGTTTGTTTGTTTGCATTGACTAAGCTCCGAAACTACTGGACCGATTTGAAAAATTCTTTTACCATCAGAATCCTACATTATCCCTGATGAACATAGGTGATAAAATATTTTCAAAAACGTTAGGGATGCATATTAAAACTTAACGATAATGGGTGCGCGAGGGGAGTCAATCCGTGCGAAGCCGCTAGGCTGCTAGTTTTTAATACCTTTAGTTAATATTGAATTGAGAACCAAAAACCTTGTCCAGTTTAATGCCTCAAACAAGATCTGATTAGCGCGAAAAAGTCCTTATTTATGAGCAATGGCGTAAATAAGTACTGGGGGTAATGCAATATATGTATATATATACCTGTATCCCAATGGAATGCTGTTTCTATGTCTGGAAATGGTATCTCCCACAATTTTTAAAATTGTTGATTCAGAGATATGGAAGATGTCGTATAAAGAGGACTTAGATATTACATTCTTCTACATTTAAAATATTTATTGTAATTATCAAGACCTAGAACATGTACTGATTACTGGAAGCAATGCTGATGATATTGAAGCAGAATTTTTCATTTATATTCAGGGCGATGATCTTTTAAAGTTTGATTACAAAAGTTTTTTTCTGTAATTTGAAAAACATTATTTAGCACATTTTTCCACATCTTCAAGTGGATTTTGACTGACATATTCTCTTAGTACTGCAAGGTCATGATCGGCCTAGAACCTTAGTCTTTTCAGTTCTTTTCTACTTATATTAGGCAACCCAAAATTGCAAAAGTTATGATACGATAACAAAATTCAAGGAGAAAAATATTCACAGTGGTGGCGTAAAAAAAGGAATTAATCGCTCTGGTCGTAGGCTGAATGTTTTCTAAAGTGCATCATAATAGGTTCTAGTTAAAGAGTTACCGCAAAATTCGCATGTTTTTGAGAATATGATAGCGACCAGAGAAAAAAGTAATTAAAAAAGTAAATTATTTAGGGGTTGAAAATTTCCGAAAAAAAGGAATGAGTTATATTATATCAATAAAAATTAACACACTGATTTTACTGTATTTTCTTCTGCATGTAAATCTCATTAAAGCAAAATTAACTACTTTCGTGATAAATGAGGATTTGTTAAGGATTTATAAGGGGTTAATCGTTTTTCTTAATGTTTTGGGGGTGTTTCACCCCCCTGGTGGGGTGAGATTTAACCAAAATCTATTAAAATGACCAGGATGAGTAATCATTTTTGGGTGTGTTTCACCCCCCTGGTGGGGTGAGATTTAACCAAAATCTATTAAAATGACCAGGATGAGTAATCATAAATCTTTTATGAAAAAATACAAGTCTTTTCGTAGGTTTTTTTTTACCAACTCTAACAAGAAATTGTTGTTTTATGGTTTCCATGTCTTGAAAATACCAAATATTCGTTTCTAAGAATTTTTAAAATATGTGATTATTTTAATTTTTTGGAGACGATTTCAGCCCTTTAAAGCGCTTAAGGATATAATTTTAAACATCATAAATCCTCATTTATCACAAAAGTACTTAATTTTGCTTTACTAAGAATATATGACGGAAAAAATACAATACTCTTATACTCAACGATATCAATATCGATCATTGACGATATAATGTAATTTATTCGGTTTTAAACGGGAAATTTTTAAAAATTTTCAAAAACAAAAGATTAGGTATCTTGGTTTTTTATGACAATGAAATTAAAACTAGTATGAACACGCGAAAAAATAGCGCGACTATTTTTTTAAAAAAGTAAAACTGTATTATCTTATATAAGTCAAAAATTTGAAATTATCTCTTGAAAAATAATCTTATGGTAATTCATTTCAAAGGAACACAGCGGTGGACTCAGTTGGCGCTTACGGTTGGCGGAAGTAATTTTAAATTTTGCACTAATAGAATACAGGGTGCGACAGCATAACTTCCTTTTTTCAAAACTTAATAAAACGCATTGTATAAATCAGAAAGTTTTAATTTGGTTTTTAAATGTTGGTACATACCTAAGTTTTGTTTTACATAACTTTGAAGAGCAAATCGTAGGTGACGTCCCCCTTTCTCGATACATTGAGTAAACCGATTTCTGGCGCTTCTCATGACTCTTTCAAGCATAACATGCGTTATGTTGGCAATTTCTTCCTGGATGTTGTTTTTTAAATCTTAAAGGGTCCTTGGAAGGTTTACATAAACACGAAATTTCAAAAAACCCCATAGAAAAATATCACAAGCGGATAAATCGGGAGATCGTGCCGGCCATTGCAAATCCCCCTGATCAAAAAAGGAAGTTATGCTGCCGCGCCAGAAATTGGTTTACTCATTGTATTGAGAATGGGGAACGTCACCTACGTGATTAGCTCTTCAAAGCTTTGTAAAACAAAACTGTAGGTATGTACCAAGATTGTAAAAACCAAATTAAAACTTTCTGATTCATACAATGCGTTTTATTAAGTTTTAAAAAAAAGCAGTTATGCTGCCGCACCCTGTATAATATAGGATATAGGTTTAATTATTTTCAAAAAATAGTCGCGACCTCTAAATTTAAGCAAATACGTTTACTTAAAAATAACACTAGGACCTTTTGATAGGGAACACTGAGCCCATGGTCAGACCGACTAAAATTTTTTTGGTACTTTTGTATTATCCCGACCAAACCCTTTTAAGAAAAGCAACATTAGATTTGGGTTGGTTTGATTACCAGATTATCAGTCTTTAATCAATAAATATCTGGTTAGTTTTGCCTAGTTCTATTTCGGTTTCCTTGTTCCCTAAAAGAGCATGGTCGGTATAAAATGAAAGTACTTTTTTTGCGCCATCCTAATGTCCTCCTAAGAACGCGTCCACATCGTTCCCTCATCCCTAGAGTGTCTAGACTGTCGAACCTGCTATCTGCAGGGGTCTTTCCTTCCCACCCGAACCTCTAAATCTTTAAGCGTGGGTTAATAAATTGCCTCTTACTTTACTTAAGGTACCCACGGTACGTAAGTACTTAGGCGTTTAATCTCCGTGAACGGTCCCAAAATAAAAAAAAATCTAAACGATTGCAGCGACATTATATTTATAGTTACATAAAATATAAATTGCAAAACCAGTAAAAAAATTAATCGGTACATGTGAAAACGTGACCTTTCGTTTGCAAAACGGGTTCCTAAAATTTCTGAATAGCTAATTTCAATGCTAAATTATTCAGTGGAATTGTTTGAACAATTTTTGCAAACAATAATGTAAATATGCATTTTGAGTATATTACCTAAGGTGTGCTGCTAGACCTTGTCATTTTGGGTTTGAAATAAGGAAATAATAATAGGAAGTAAATAACCCTTCTAAATTTAAGAGGAAGAATAGGAATTCTAGTCAGGTTTTTAATTGGGCTAATTAGTAATTTATTTCTAACATATACAGGGCGTAAAATTGGTGCGCTATACTTCAAAAGCCGTTCTTAACATAAAAATGGGAGATATTTCCCAGAATAGACCAAGTCGGCGTTTGTCGGTGTTAATTTTGAGAATAATTTCAACTGTTACAAACACATTACATCCATAGCCTCGGCAGCTGCAAAAAAGCTTGGATTCTTCCTTTGAGCCAGAAAATATTTCTCTTCTTACAATCTGTATACTGTGTATGTATCCCAAATCAGACCCTCTTTAGAATATTGTTCTCATCTGGGGAATAGCGTCCCCTACAACAATAATCATTCTGGACTCCATTCAAAGAAGAGCCGTTCGTCTTATTAATCATCCCACGCTCACAGAAAGGCTTCCTCTTCTTGCCCACCGTCGAGCTGTAGGGGATATGTCGCTCTTCTATAGGTATTTTCACGGCTTCTGCTCAGAGGAGTTGGCCAGTATAATTCCTTCTCTGGAAGCTCCCAACAGAGCAACACGTAGTGCAACTTTTATGCATATTTTTACAGTTCAGTTAGAGAGGCCCCGAACTTCCCACTTTCTTCGTTCCTTCATCCCTAGAGCGTCAAGACAATCTTCAAATATTTAAGTCCCGTGTAAACAAACTCCCTCTCACCACACTTAAGACACCCACGGTACGTTAAAACTCTGGCATCACCCTTTGTGGACTGTCCCAAGATAAAAAAAAGTCAAAAAACAAGAATGCAAATAACAAGAGTTGTCGTACGAGATGGCAGGCATGTTTTTGCTGAAAACCCTTTAGAAAATGTATTTAACAAGAATTGAGATATGATACACATTTAGCTTTGTTTAAACGAGAATTATTTTAACAGTTATTGTTTAAACAAATGAAAAAAATATTTTGTTGCCCTGAAATTATTTAATTATTAAAATATAAATGAAAAAAGGACAATAATTTCATATAAACCATGTGGAAAATCTTAATATTTGCTGTTTTTTTTTTTTGCCTCTTAATTTTGACAGCTCGTATGAAATCAATTGAAAATTTAAACATATCAAAACAAGAGTCTTTTTAAGTATTTTTAAACCATATTAAGTTTGTTTATAAGCAAAAAAAGCATAAGATGAGTATGCGAAAAGAAATTTAAATGTCTTAGGTTTCATATTCTGGACTCTACCCTATTTGCAAAATTGTCAATTTTTTACGAACTATGATATTTGATTGCAAAATTATTGTGCAAAAATGGTCTAACAGATTTTAACGAAATGTTGCACCAAGTTTCATCATAGCCTACTTTTTTTCTGGTCAAATATGAGGGTCCACTGAAAAATCTAAAGGGCCAAAAAATTTTCCAAAAAAGCAATTTTTAACCAGTGCTCTTTTTTATGAGATTTACTACGAAACATTTCTTTTACTAACATTTTTTCCCCACGACCAATACTTACAACGTTAAGAGCGACTAAAGTAAAAAATAAAATTTGATTTTTTTTTCACATTTTACAACATTAAGAATAATAATTCAATAAACTCAATATAGGCGCAGAAACATGATGAATAGTACATTTGGCGCCCGTCTCTAAACAATAAATATTTCGTAGACATTGATTACATTGTGTAGACCAAATGACGTTTAATGTAAATACATTTTTTAACTTATGGTGTATAATCCAGTTTTCAACATAAAAGTTGAGTTGATATCGATTAGCAACTAGCGGATGCCCTTGAAAAAAATAAAGGTAGAGGTCGTTCGGTTTCTACTGTGAGTTAATAATTGGCTGCTAAAAATGTAGGAATATTATACCATATTAAACTATTTCCGGTATGACGTTAATGTCTAATTTTTGCGAGAAAGGTTTTTTTAATATTATATACAAAGTGCAAAAAACCAAAGAACCGACAAAAATTTTTTTATCTTTATGACCGGCCACAACGGCTTGTATGAAGCCTAAGTACCGTGGGTGCCGGGTTTTTAGATGTTTGACCCATTTTTCCCCTCTGAACGATTCGCTTTAACGTCTAAGTAATATCATCCAAGCGGGACCTACAGTTTAACGTGTATTTCGAACTACACCCAAAGACACACAGTGTTTACTGGCGGTTACCCATCCAGTTACTGACCGTGTTTACCTTTGGTGTTCTCACGAAAACGCTTTTCAACGCGTTGTGAGGGAAAAATTTTAATCAATGCAAAATTACACATTTTTATGTTAAGTTATATGTCATTTAGTAATTAGTAATTTTGAAATACATCTAGAGACACCTAAAAATAAATAATAATAAAGTCAAAAGCAGGTTTAACGACACGCAGGTTATGATTCAAAAGAAAAATCGATACCTGGCAATTTACGAACTCGACGTTTCGTTACCGTTGCTGTTGATGTACCGGGTGTCCAAATAAGAAAGGACGAAGGCTGTATCTCAGAAAATGTTTATCGCACAGCGTTGGGAAAAATATGTTTAGTAAAAGTGATTAAGAGAAATAGCTGGAAATTATTTTCAAGTTTCTGAAATGGCCGCTAGGGGGCATAACTGCAATCTTGAATCTAAAAGAGTGATGTTTCTGTGAATTTTGCTATATTAACCTAGCAAAAAAATACCTGATTTTTAAAGTCGAGGTTTATTTTAACCTTTTTTGTTTGACAATTTTTGCTTTTCCGTAAAAAACACCCTGTATCTTCAAAACGGCTAAGCCGATTTTAACAAGCTTAGGCTAGTTGACAAGAGCTTTTCTTGGTCTATAAATGTTATATAATTAAAAGTTTTATTAGTTTCACATGCCGCTAGAGGGCTTTTTTTCGATATTCTGACAGACATGGTTAATTTTCTCATTAATTATGTATTATTACGAAACCTTTAATTTAGCTTATATAATCTTTTCGTCTTAATGCGATACTTTACGAGTTATAATAAAAAAAATCGAATTCCAGGGGTATACCTTAAAACAATCCTGAAAATTCGATTTATTGATTATAATTCGTAAAGGATTGCATTTAGGCAAAAAGATTATATAACCCAAATTAAAGGTTCCGTAAAAATACATAATTTTTGTTATATACAATTTTTTGTAGCTTTAATAGTTTTTGAGATATTGACGTATAAAATTTTCTTTGGCTTAAATTTTAGGTAAGGAACAAGATATCGAGATATGGTTTTCGTAAGCTCGTTTTTTGTGAAGAAAATCATACCAATGCATTTAATTTTTTTGAGAAAATTAACCATTTCTGTAGGAATTTTGAAAAAAGCCCTCTAGCGGCGACATGTGAAACTAACAAAACTTCAAATAATATAACATTTATAGCTCAAGAATAGCTCTTTTTAACTAGCCTAAGTTTCTTAAAATCGGCTAAGCCGTTTCGAAGATACATGTTTTTACGGAAACCTTTAAATACACTTTATTTTTAGAATTACAGCAAAAATTGTTAAACAAAAAGGTTCAAATTATCCTCGTCTTTGTATTTTATTGTTAGATTAATATAGAAAAATTCACAGAAACATCATTTTTTTGGTTTAAGATTGCTGTTACGCCCCCTAGCGGCCATTTCAGAAACTTGAGCTATATCTCTTGACCACTTTTACTAAAAATATTTTTCCCCAACGCTGTGCGATAAACATTTTCTGAGATACAGCCGGCGCGGCGTCCTTTCTTATTTGGATACCCGGTACTTATGAAACTTCTGTTCAAAAATTGTTTAATTTATAAACTTTATGTTGTGGCGTTTCTAAAGTTTGATTTAGGGTTTGGCTATAAGTTAGTCAAGTGGTTTTTGAGATATTCGATTTTGAAACTACTGACTGACTGACTGACTCAATCATTGATTTATCAAAATTAAGGGACAGATACTGAGGGTGTAGAAACTTGGGTTTGTAAATCTATTTTAGACAAAAGTAAAGGAAAAGTTCTGGGACCTACACAATTTTGTTTGTTACAGCCCCTAAAACAGGGGCTACATGTTTGTATTAATAAAAAAATGTGTGTATTATTTAAAAAAGAACGTTCATTAATACAGACAGATCAGTGGAAAACTTGCCGGGTCAAAAAAGCTTGGTCTAATTTTAGTTCTCAGATACTTTAAGAAGCCGAGATTTTAGGATAGGAACTTGGCACTTATTTTACATAAGTGTTTTTGGTATGATTAATCTAACGATAATATCCACTTTATAAGAATTAAAAAAGTATTTTTTCCTTGTTTTTACTTTTCTAAAAAAAGATAAAACGTATAAGGAGTGTTATCTAGATAAGGTAATCTATAAAACAATATTGTCGTCACATATTTATTTTCCAGTAAATTGCCTGAACAACTGTCGTATTTTAAAAATGATAAATATTTATCCGCATTTAACATATATTTATTTTTTGGTAAATTACCTAAATAACCGTAAGCCATTATACCTATCGTATTTTAAAAATACATTTTTAAACCCGCATTTAATTTTAATTTTTAATAGCTACTTAATATCTGTTGCAAATTATAAATTAATTTTTAATGAATTTAAAAGTGAAATTAAATATGGACTACTGACGCAATTGTTGGCCTAACTTGCGTCACCCAAAAAATGTCTAACACCAAAGTAAAAATTTTTTGAAATGGTAGTTTATCAAATCAAAACAATAAACAGATCCTGATATTTACCTTTAAACTTCTAGACAGTAACACCTATCAATAGCGCAATGACGACATAACATATAAGACAGGTCTAAGCTAAACAGCGATGTCTACGGTTGCCAGGAGTCCTCCTTTCGGTACGACAGTCCTTTTTTAAACATCTCTCTTTTTTTCTAACATTATGACCATTAAAATAAAATAAAACATTGTTATTCTTAGCCCGATCAATTTTTTTAATTCAGAGTAAAGTGTCCTTAAGGCGCGTTTACACCAAAGTTGACAACTAAAAGTTGACAAAAAATTGTTTGTAGAAAACTAAAAGTTGTCAACTAAAAGTTAAGCAACTTTTAGTTGACAACTTTTAGTTTTCTTCTTAAATTAGACCAACAAGTGAAAGATTTTTTGTAGAAAACTAAATGTTGCTCTTCTCACTTTTAACAAGTGAAAAACTCGTTGCCAAAGAATTAGCACGAAAGGTTTAGGCAGTAGTCCTCCAGTTCTCTACTAGTTTTCTACAAGTTGCTTGTGTAAAGCGTGCAGCAACAAATTTTCCACTTTTAGTTGTCAACTTTTTTGATCTTTTAAAATGACGCGTTTACACCAAAGTTGACAACTAAAAGTTGACAAAAGATTGTTTGTAGAAAACTAAAAGTTGTCAACTAAAAGTTGCACCTCTCAAATTAGTGCAACAAGTGGAAGATTTTTTGTAGAAAACTAAAAGTTGCTCTTCTTAAATTTAGAGAAACAAGGGAAAACTTGTTGCCAAAAATTGGCGCAAAGGTTTAGGTAGTAGTTCTCCACCAGCCAAATTGCTTGCGCAATGCGCGCAGCAACAAATCTTCCACTTTTAGTTGTCAACTTTCTTTGATCTTTACCGATACTCCGCGGGAAACTAAAATTAAGTGGAAGTTTGTCTCTCCCAAGTGGAAGACAAAAAAAGTTGCTGTATTTTGTAGGAAAAGCAGGGTTCGTAAATATCATGATATTTATTGAAAATATCAAAATATCCGATATTAACGATATATATCGGATATATATCCAAAAAGTTGATATATATCAATGCTTCTGATATTTTCGGACTTTTTAAATAATAACACTTCTGCTTTTAAAATAATGTGTTTAAAACAGTAATAAAACATATATTACAACGTTTCAAAGTTTATTTTATAAAAATAAATCATAAAAATCTTAAACTCAAAACAACAAATTTTAAAAATAAAGGTACTTTCTTAAGGAACGATAGTTCATATGAATATATTATGTGAAAGAACTAAAAATATTAAAACTTAAAAAAAAAACACATATTTTTTTCTAAGACTGCCCAGATTACATTAAATACTCGTATGTAGCAAGTGTGCAAGTGGCACATCATCTTCTTCAGAATCTGAGGCTAAAAAAAGGAATACTGAGGACCGCATCAGATCCTCCTGTTGTCTCTGTTTCCCAGACGAAATCCAAATTGACACATTTGGTTGCAGTATTTTGATTAAAGTGCCTAAACAAAAATGTAAGCTTGGCAGCTTTGCTGTGAACAAGACCAAAAGTCGAGAAAATACGTTCAAGGCCTGCAGATGCCAAAACTGCTATCAAATGCTTACTGCATATATCTAGGAAACCAGTTTTTAATTCAGACCAATTGAAGTACTTTTCTGGCTCAACTAAACTAATAGAAGGAATAGGCTTTGACTCGGTGCTTAAAGCCATTGCTATAGGAATAAATTCAGGATTGATCTTTTGTAAATATTCATATAATAATAACTGCTTCTCCACATTACTTACTTAAATAAAGTCCACGAAATCTATGATCCAATAAGTTGGCTAAATAATGTGCGGGTGTCAAAGCTATTTCCTTTCGCTTTTTAAACTGTTTTAAAACATTTGCAGGCTGTTCCTTAAGACCCTCTCCTAACTGCCTAACTTCCTCCATATTTCAACAGCCACTCCTATTGCAGAACCGTCTCGTTGCATTCTATCCAAAGCAACTGCAATAGGTTTCATTCTTCGCAAGAAATCTTTTGCAAAATTAATAATTTTTTATCTGATATATATCAAGATTTTCGATATTTATTGAGGTGAAAATATCATGATATATATCGTGATATATATCATGATATATATCAGCTGATATATATCTGCGAACCCTGAGGAAAAGCAACAAATTGCCGCAACTTGTGGAAAACTTAGTTGAAGACTTTGGTGTAAACGCGGCGACACTCCGGGGGAAACCAAAATTTAGTGGAAGATTTGTCTCTCCACAAGTAGAAGACAGAAAAAGTTGCTGTATTTTGTAGAAAAAGCAACAAATTGCCGCAACTTGTGAAAAACTTTGTAGAAGACTTTGGTGTAAACGCGGCTTTAGATAAGCAATTTATTAGACATATCTTTTTGTTGTTTGTATTTTCCCCTTTAATGTTTCTTAATTTTTTGAAGCAGGGACAACACAATGAGTACGTTTATTTCACACCCGAAATCCGGATTTACCTAGGATCATGTCAAATTTCGAATTTGAAAATATCGCAATAAACACCTACGATTATCTTATGGATGATCCAATCCTATAATTTTGGGATTTGACTATCCTGTGGATGTATTAATCTCGATATAAACACATAAATCCTACTTTAAGCTTTTTACGCCTTACCTAAAGTAAGACGTAGAGAGCTTAAAGTATGTAATATTATGAATGACATTTGGCAAAAATCCCATATCTCCGATAATTTTGGAGGTTATATTTGCCCCATATATTTACTTTCAACGTTTTTATTTTCCTTGTATCTAAAAAAAAAAATACAACCAGAAATAAACACATCAGGATTTGGATAATCTAATCCTGTGTTAATCTAATTTTTCGTATGAAATAAACGTACCCAATAACAGTTTATGTTCGCTTGATGTTAGTTATTAGAAATGTGAAAAAATATTTTTAGATTAAAATTTTGGTTTATTTTTGTTTTTTATTTTGATATTATAGTTGAAGTTATATGTACATATAAGAAGTGTATTTTATTTCTGTTGTTATTAATTTAACACAACGCAGCCCGTTCTCCCACCCTGGCTAGCAGGAAACTCCTCCCTTACCTGGCAACCCTAGAGATGCCAGCGGTTAAAAACGAAATTATCGTTCACTGTTTTTATCATTTTTTTTAAACATATATGTTTATAAAAAATAAACTCCCAGAATAAAAAAATAACAAAACAGTGTTTTCTAAACTACAACAGAAAAAAGAAATAGTCAAAATACTGAGGTTTAGTTTTCCGTCTTTAAAGATTTTTATAACGTTTTCTTTTTACCTCTTTTTCTTTAGAATCAGAATTTGACTCGAAAGAATATTTTGTTATACTCGCTTTTACAATACTCACGCCTCGACTTACGCCTACTTAATACATAGTAAAATATTTTAGGTCACAAAGCAACCACAGACGTCGTCATTAACCGGTAGAACCAGCATCTAAGTTTGACAATTTGTTCGCACTCGAGAGTTGGGAAAATTCTCCATAATCAAACAGAGATATGTGTTACGCGGCGTTGCAATATGTATAATTTTGTTTGAGAGAACGCAAGGAAGTAGGAAGGCCTATCTGTCAGAAAATAAAAGTCGTTGAATGTGCGGGGTAGCAGGCATGTTTTGGTGGAAACTCTTTCAAAAAATGTATATAACAAGAATTGAGATATGTTCCAGGAAGGTCCAGAACATTTGTTAAATAAACAAAATGCAAATAAAAGTCGAGAAGCGTTTTTCGACTTTTATTGCTCATAACTTTGTAGGAAAAAAATCATAACTACATTTCCTACAAGATATGATTGGTTAAAAATCGCAAAATTTATAACAGCGCTTGTTGCAAAAAAGCATAGTTTTTGTTTGCATGATTTTGCTGCACTCTTAAGATTTTCCTGAGGACCTTCATATTCGGTTAGAAAAAACTTTATCTTATGACGAAACATCATACCAAATTTCGTTTGAAAAGGTGGACGATTTTGCAAACTAGGACTAAAAACAGCCCAAATAATTCTCTTTGGAGATGTGTTTTTTTTACATATACTAGAGGTCTCAAGCTTTTAAACGGTTTTTCAAAATGAAAATCGGACCATTAGGGCACCTTCAGCAATTGTATGAACCATTTTTGTGCTTATAAACAAATTGAATATCTCCGCGAATTTGTACTGAAAATATGGTTTAAGTACTTAAAGACGCTTCTTCTGAAATGTCTAAATTGTCAATTGGTCGACAGGTTGTCAAGATATAAGCCGTCAAAGTTGACAGATGTTAATGGCGAATTTCTAAACAACAGCAAATAAACTTTAGTAAGCTGAAGAAATCGTTAGCAGATCGTAATCAATTAAAACTAAATATTGTTTTGTCATATTATGTGTTCACTGTGTACTTAAAAATATGTATTAATAAAACATTAATAATACATATATTAAAGAGAACTAAAAGGAATGTGGCTAGACTGCTATTACTTTTATATATTAAATCAAATAATAATATATTTCTAATTACTATTTTTTTAATCACCTTTCGCTCACTTATAGGAATTATTTAGTGCTGTGAACATGGTTTTAATTACAAAAGGTGATAAGTAAGTTCTTACAATAGTATCTAAATTAGTAGGCCCATCACTAATCTTAACAATTTAACTAAGAATAAATTTTTAATGCACAATAATATGAATCTGCGGCTGTAATTAACAAAGTTACAAGTGCAAATGCAATTTTTTATGCATATAATATTCAAAATGATTTAAAGTAAATACTAACAATGCGGCAACATTTAAATCTTTTTTAAAATATTGCATCATTGTATTGTGTAGTAATAATTCAAATATTGCATTTTAATACGCTTCGATCGTTTGGAAACATTTTTAAAAGTTAATTAAGAATATTATTTTAATATGGTATCGCCAAAAGTCCCTCGCAGCTCGTCGAAGGGCAAAAGAAGAACGCTTTCTGGTAAGAATGGTGTCAATAATAGGCGAACGGCCCTTCTCTAAATGAAATTAAAAACCCTAAGAGTTGGGGAGACGCCAGGCATGGAAACAGTACTTAAAGCACTGATTTGGGTAATATACATATACAGTGTAACCAGTAAATTCCGCATCATATGGTTTTTTTTATCGATAGTTTTATTCGAAATTTGACTTTGGCATTATTTTTTGGTTTGATCGAGATGAAGACTTAGAAAATTCGACGTTTTCAATTAAACTATTTTCTGAATATTATAAGTAAAAGATGATTATTGGTATACATTTTTCGCGACAACAAACATGATTGTATTTTGGAGGCATTGAACTGCTCAATATTTTTGGTGTTTCAATTCAAAATGCGTTCCTGTAATAGAGATAACTGCATTATCCTGCGCTTAGTTTTCATAACAAACATAGACACTGGCTTGAGAGAATTAATACTTCAATGAAGGGTACTATGATCAGCAAAACTGGGCTAGTCTTGGAAGACAGAAGATCGTTAATGTGAATAGATCTAAAGTTGAAGCCAGTATTGAGCCCTTTGCTACACCAGCAGTAATTTGGTAAAAGCCAAAGAAGATCAAATTTCGGTTTGTGAAGAAAAATGATAATTTTCTTTTTAAGTTTTTTAACATAACTAATAAAAATAAAAAGTATTAACATCCTATTAAATTTCAATTAACAACTTCGTAATAAAGACTAATTTCTTGGGATTTAAAAACACATTTAGGTGTTGGGTTTTTCATTTGTGAAAGTGTTTAAAAGAGAGATAATTAGTAATAATAATGAACAATAACGGAAACAAACAAGCCTATGTTTTAGGCTAAATTAAATCACATTATGTCGGTAGACACCCTAAGTATATTATAAGGATAGGGGTTCTTATCTTCAAGTGCATTCAGTTAATTATTTTAGTTAGTAACTCGATCCTTCTAGGGTTCAACCCTTTTAACCTTGGGGAAGGCTATCTGGTCTCCGCGACACAGTCTTGTCGGCTGTTTGAACTTACTAAATGTTATTGTATAGAAATTTTAAAACGATTAATATTAAGATGTTGGAAAATAAATTTAAAGAACTTAATAATTCTGTAAATCTGATCTAAGGAGTTAACTACTTATGACTAAAGGATAATTCACATCAAGAATAGATATTTTTTAGAACAGTTGGGAGCTTTGACAGGAACCGGGTATATCTACATCCAATGATCCAGTGTATTTGGATCGTTGCGACAGGATCGTTGAGACATCGTCAAGTATCTATTAAAATTTAGCATCTTCAGCCCATACCGTCTTGTAGCAGATGTTTAATGCCATACTATTTTTCGCGTACTTGTGGTTGGATCCTCTTCGACTGCATGCAGGACAGCCTCCTCCACTGCCGGTGTTCTAACTGTACGGGCCTTCCCTCGGAAATATTAGCTTTAAAACTGCCAGATTCAGTCAGACGACGATGAATGTTTATAAATGTTCGTCTATCTGGGAGAGCGCGATTAGGATACCTTTCTTGATACAAACGCCGCGCCTCCACAGCATTACCATTAGCTAGACCATAAAGGAAATGCATTTGTGTCATTTCCAAATTAGAATAATTTACCATTTTTTTAACTAGCAAAATGCACGTTTTAAGATCGAAGGAGAAATAAATACAAACTGTCAAGAATGATAATTAACGTCAGTGTCATAATGTTTACAACAACAAAACAACAATCGCTGGCAACGAGCAAAGCTAACTTGATTTATTTCAATAATAATTTTCAAGATGCAATTTGGGTACATAAGACATTTTTAATTAACGATTTCTCCCAAACGGTAAGTTTTACGGCAAAAATGAAAGAGGGATTTTTTGTTTATAATGATTGATAATTATTATAAAACCATAATTTTTTCCCAAGTCAATGGCGTAGTATTTTTTGTAAAATTGTTTTGAAAATTCGTCATAGCTACGCCACTGGTTGCAAAAAAAATTAAATGAACATCTGAAAAGTGTGTTTTTATGCCATAATATCCTGTGCCAAAATTCAGTTCAATATCTCAAACCGTCTTTGGAAAATGTATTAAAAAGTGAAAATAAAATAAAACTTTAACACCCTGTATCTTAATAACTAAGCATTTTAGGGCCCACGTTTATATGAACTTTTCGACTTAAAATCGATCCAGGAATGCCTCCTTCAAATTATGACATACCATTAAGTAACACCCTGTATAGTATATTGTTTTTTTTTATAGCGTCCGAAAAAACACTCCAAAATTCGGGCGTGTAAACCAGAATACCCCCTTAATAGTCCTTATTATTGCATTATTTTCTGTTTTAGAGTTTCCAAAAATTAATACCAAAACGATCGTCGAAAAAATATTATAACTAACTCCGACATTACGAGATTGGATGAAAAGTTTCCGGCCGAACTCCTAGAGGGCGGAACTTGCCGTTATATCACCGCATATTTAAATAGCCTCATGTTTTGCTATTTTATCTTTAAAGTTTGGAGAGAGCGTGTCAAGTGGTTTAAATTTTATAGTTGTTTAAAGTTATACATTTTGTCAAGTATGGCTTTTGCGGATGACGTTGATATCATTGGAAACAGCAGACCAAATGTTAAAAATACATTCAGCAACTTTGAAAAACATGCTGAACATATGGGGCTCAAGATTAACGAAGATAAAACAAAATATATGTATTCCACCAGAAACAACCAGACCAGAGACAGAATAGGTCAGAATATTACAATGGATGACTACAACTTCAAACGTGTCAAAAAATTCTAATATCTTGCTATCACTGACACTGATGGGACAGAAGAAGTTAACTGTAGAATACAAGCCGGAAAGAAATGCCCCTGCAACTCACAATCTACTAAAATCAAAGCAGACATTAAGACGTACAAAGAGAATATATAATACAATTATTAGACCAGTTGTGATGTACGGATGTGAAACGTGGACGCTGACCGTGGCAAATGAATCTATGGTCCAACTGTAGACGCAACAACGGGAAAATACACTACACGTACAAACAGGGAGCTAGAAGAATTATATGGAAGCCTACATTGTTCGAGAAATAAAATGCAAACGATTACAGTGGGCGAGACATGTGAGAAGACTACCGGATAATCGCACTGTCAGGCTTGTATGGGAGGAAGCACCAGTTGGTAAAAGACCCCTAGGCCGCCCATGGCTCCGATGGAGAGACAATATTACCGAAGACCTAAGGGGGCATTTAAAATCCACTTGATGCCATGAGTGACAGACAACATTGAAGGACTATTGTGAAGTCGGCAAAAACCCACCCTGGGTTGTAAGCCACGGAGTAAGTAAGTATGGAAAAAATTTGAGATACATGTAGTTATAAAATATTTTCATACTAAAGGTTTACCTCCTACAAAAATTAAAGCAGAGTTAGATGCTACTGTAGGTGAGTCAGCGCCTTCATTTTCCACAGTTAAAACTTGGGTTTCAGACTTTAAATGTGGTCGCACGAGCACTGAGGATGCTCCGCGTTTCGGCAGGCCAGAAACGGTAATTTCTGAAGAAATTTTGCAGAAAGTTCATAAAATCGTTTTGAATGATCGCCGGCTTAAGTTGGATGAGATAGCTGAGGCTGTGGGCATATCGAAAGAGTGAACTTACCATATTTTCACTAAAATTTTGGAGATGAGAAAACTATCTGCTCGATGGGTGCCGCTATTGCTAACTCCAGACCAAAAACTCATTCGCATGACCATCTCAAAAGAGTGTTTGACACTGTTAAAGCGTTCCCCAACTGAATTTCTTCGCCGATTTGTTACTCTCGATGAATCTTTGATCCACCACTATTCTCTGGAGACAAAACAACAATCAAGACAGTGGAGCGAGGAGGGATTCCATCGGCAGGCATTATTTTTATGGACTATCTTGATAAAGGAAAAACTATAAATTCTGAGTATTACGTCAGTATTACTGGTTGAACCAAAATATTAACGAGAAAAATGTCCCGATTTAGCAACAATGAAAATTCAGTTTCACCAGGACAATGCTATTTGTCACAAATCACTAATGGCCATGGCAAAAATTCATCAGTCAGGCTTCGAGTTGGTTTCTCATTAACCTTTTTTACCCGATTTGACCCCATCGAATTTCCATTTGTTTCCGAATTCGAAAAAAAACCTTGCTGGTAAAAAATTTGCCTCGGATTTAAACGTGATTGCGGCCACAAACACCTATTTTGAAGAACTGTACAAATCAGCCCACAGCGATGGCCTAAAGGATAAAGGCTACATGGAGACTATACACAAAAATAAAAGTAATTTTGTTTTTTTTTTTTTCGTACTTAGGCTGGAAACTTTTTATTCCATTCTCGTAATTGGCGATCATTAATCGTCCTTATTAATAATCATGGTTATTACTTAAAAAAAAACAAGAAAACACTAAATAAAAAATATACAAAGGCAAATCATTCTCATGGTCTTCACAAACATCATTTCCAACATCACAACAACAATATAATTAAGTAAAAATAAAAAATTAAAGAAACAGGGACAAGGGATCTACCTTAGGACCCCGTCTACATTTATCATATCTAATCTATCTTGTATGATAAATAAAACTTATATACTTCTTTCAGAAGACTTAAAAACTTATTGCGGAGTAAGATCCATGGGATGGCTTTCTGTCTACTACACAGGTCCACAAAAAAAGTAGTGAGTGCTGGGTGTAAGACTAAGATTTTCTGGCGTATTTTTTTTCGCTGAACACAAATCTAAAGTCATAATTGGGGGTCAAACAGCAAAAAATCAAGAAACGGCGTAATTTCAAATTTTAACGATTTTTTTTTATTTAAGACGTCAATATCTTAAAAACTATAAAAGATACACGAAATTTTATATGACCTATACCTAAAGTCCAAAATTTCTGTCAGTGACCCATTTAATACCGGCCACCCAACCGACGAAGCGGCTGAATAAAAATCTAACACTAGTAAATGATTTTTAAGCCTATGATATACTTTTCCGCTCAAATAACGGTGAACCGGCCAAAAGTTTCATCGCCATGTTGTCATAATTCGCAAAAATAAATCACCAACCAGCGATCGCACTTAAAATAGCACGCCAATATGTATTGAAATCATTGTTATCGGGAAGACAATAAAAGTGGCAACACACATTCCTTAGTTTACAACTTGAAGAGACTTGAAAATAAGCGTATCGACAGGGTTTTCGTGCTGTTCGATGATTTTATTTAGTTATTATTGATTATGGACAGATTTTATAAGTTTAAATTTTAATTGCTATACAGGGTATTTTCTAAATATTATAAATTTCTAATAATTGTAGTATATAGATATTGTTTTGTGCCAATTTTATAATAGTTTATCTTATTTAGTGTATATAGTTGTATATTTAAAAATTTAATTGTTGTTAAGTGCTTTTTAAAATTCTGTAAACTATGAATGTTAACCAACCTTTAACTAGTTATCACGCCTACAAAAAAAACTCAGTTAACGTTAAAAGAACGGAATAATAGTTAAACATGTTTACCATGGGATTCAGGGAACAAATCCAGAACTAACCACTTTGGATGCTGCAGGATATGTGCAACTTTAACAAAAGTTAATTCGCGTACGGTATTTAGAGTTTTAAAGGCAAAAAAATCAATATTAGTAATTATGCGGATACTGGAAAATGCGATTTTTTCGCTATTTTTTTGCACACTTTTTACTTTTCGATTGTTAAACATGAATCAGAAGCTTTTTTGGCTGCCTCTTAAGTATTTTAAAAAAAATTGAATAAATTTTTACGACATATTCCTTTAAATTCTGTCATTTGCACGAAAACATATTTAAAAACTCATACTATGTTAATATAAAAAAAACACTTAAAAAGTAAGGAAAAAACCTAATTTTCAATAAAAAGTAGGTAAAACGTTTACGTCGAATTCAACTCGAAATTCTAAAAATGTTGACCTTTACCAGGTTGTAATAGTTTTCTTTATGACATTTTTATAAGGTATGAGAACCTTGCTTGCTCGACCCTCAATGTTTGATCAAAAATTCTCGATATGGAAATCCTAAATATGGAACACGAAAGACCGAAATAGTTATTGGATTCTACAAGCTGATGATCTTAGAGCTTGTGTTCCTTATATAGTGGATATTTTTGATGAAGCAATGCGTGTGAATATCGTATTTAATATTAAAATTTGCAAGATCGGTGGTGAATTGGCAAGTCGGTGTAACTTGGATTGTTTATCGTTCTGCTTTTACATCTTTTTTAATTTATGTTAAGACAAAATTTTATTATTTTTTTCATGTAGCAAAATAAAATCAGAGAAGGTAAAATTAAAGTAAAAAATGTATTTTTTTGGAAAAATGTTGAAAAATCGCCAAAAAAACTCAAATTTGTGTTCTATGACCTCAAAATAGGAGGTGTGCAAAATTAAGCAAAAAAATTACATTTTTATTAAGGGTTGTTTTTTGGGATGAAAATGTGAGAAAATAACTTTTGCTTGTAAAAATATTTTATGTTTTGACGAAATTTTATCATTTACTTTCTAAAATGCATACGCCACTGGAATTGATTCCCCTGACCCCACACAACCGGGGCACTCTAAAAGCGAGCGATGCGTCATTGACAGAAATTTTGGACTTGAAGTTTAAACTATGTATTTTTTTTAAATTATATAACCTTTTTATGTAAATGCAATATTTTTCAAGGTATAATCAAAAAACCGAATTTTCGGAATTTCTTCATGGTATACCTTATTTATTTTTACTGCAAATTCTAAGCGATTTAGGATTTAAATGAATAAAATAAATGATTTATAAAAAAAACAACACCTAAAAAATCCCATTAATATTTGTTTTCCTATTCCTTTTTTGGATTGAAATTTTTTGCCCAAAATTACTTTTTCCGTTTATATCTCCTTTAATATTTAACTTATCAAAAATGTTTATAAAAATTTTTATATGGAATTTGGCTTTTTTTTTTGTTATATTTTTTTTTATCTCTTATAGGTTTTATAGTCGTAGCCCAAACATTCCGGGGGCAGGTTTTTCCCGGGGAAAAATGTACCTCCCGATCGGTTTTTTAATTTTTTCTCGATTTTTTGCTTTTTGATTTTACATTTGGGGAAAAAAAAATGTCAGCAAAATTAATTTTTTTTTGGGGACCTGTTTTATTATTACAAATATTAGGCCTCAAGTTAAAAAATAACAATAAAGAAATCACACAAAAATTGATCATAACTTCCTAACATACATACTAATTTTAGTTTAACAAAAGATAGTGTTAACTTCTAACAAACCCAAATTTGAACACGATCCCTTTTTTTAAACAATTATGTTCCAACAAAAACATAAAAAAAATTTGACTTTTTACTATTTTTTAAATCAAAAATGTTAATTTTATTTAGTTTTCCCTTTGGGGAAACCCAGAATTTTTGGAGATGGTCAAAGGGTCAGAATTAGCGACAACATTTAGTAATCTGTCAACGGGAATGAAAACTATTTTTTATTAAATATTAAAATTTAAAAAGTACCATTTTTTTTTTCTTTAAAAAAACCCTTTTGGGAAATGTTTAAGTTTTAAAAAAATTAAAAAAAGTTTTTAAAATTTTTTACCCCCTGATCTTTTCAATAAAACAGGGTGTCCGGAAAAACATCAGGAAACTTAAGGTAGTGATTCTACATTAAAAAAAATGCTAGAAAAGTTATTGAAAAAAATGTCAAAAATTCCACCATTCCCAAAGATACAGGGAGGGAAATATCATTTTGGCATAATTATTTGATTCTTTAACCCAGGGGTCCCCAAACTTTCCACCCTTAGTGCCATACTGATTACTCCAGTAAGTTCCGGGGGCCCAAAAACCATATTATCATTGTTGCCAGTGGTAAGAAGTAAAATAGTCCACTGATAAAAAAAAAGTCCAAAAAATTTTAACAACTTTTAAAAAAAAGGCTGCAAATCGGACTAAAGCCCCGCAAAACGGCAACACTATATTTTTAAATTTTTTCCTGTCATTATCTGTAATTTCTAGATTAGTCGTAGAGTACGAGCCATGGGGGAGTAAGGGACACTACATCTGGTGGACAAAAGGGGAAAATAGGTAGTCCCTTTTCTATCGCTAACAGATGGCCCCAATTAGCACGTACAGAATAATCTCGTTGGTTCGAGAAAGTTCTGGTGTCTTCCACTCACTTCTAGATGGAAGAAAATTGGAATATATAAGAAGGGGGGGTGGCGAAACCACATTCATTTCCCAAATTTTTGCATTTGTTAAATAAAATATTGCATACCCCCTTAAAACGTGAATTAGTGTAAGTTAGCATTCTATGTTGATTTGAAAAAACATGTGAACAATTTGAATTTGGGATTGCAAGGAAAAACCGGCATCTTCCGGGATTTATACACTAATATCAAATCTTTCCCGGAAAAAATTGAGATTGTTTCAATCCCCTTTTCGGTAAATGTTTTTCACTTTTAAAAAATGTGAAATATTCAGCCCCCTACTGAGACTGAGTTTCATCGTTTTTTGCAACCCGGAACTTTGAGTCTTTGAAGATAAATTTTGATACTCGTTTCTGGGACTTTGATGCCATTGCGAATAAAATTAAGTTTTTTCAGAACCCTTTTGATCCCGACATTAAAACCCCTTAGCCCCGGAACTTCAAATGGAAATGATTGATCTACAATGCAGTGATAAAATTTGAAAGAAAAAAGATCAAAATCATCTTTGTTGGAATTTTATAAATCTTCCACGACAAAATTTGATAATTTGCATAAATTTGCTCGTGGTTTTTTTTTTCTGTTTTTGGTACTACTTTTTTGGGTGGGGAAAAACCTTTCCCCAAAAATGAAAGTACAAAAAAAAATGTTTGGTCGAAATTAACTGATGAGCATCTTAAATTTTTTTAATAATTGGTACAAGTAAAATTTGTCCACAACTACAAACTATTGTCAGTGGAAAAACTCAATTTCATAAATCTCATTAGTATTTCATATGTCATTATGTTTTTTTATAAGTTATGTGGGTTATTTAAAATGTATAAAAAAGTTAGTTGGGTTTCCCTTTCAATAATTTGTTATTATTATATACTGAAGTTAAATTTTCTGCATATTATACATGTCTTTACTCATTACAATTCTGTGTTTCTTTATCCAACATCACAAAAACAATAAAAATAAAACCTAAAAAGAATGTTATGAGTTGGGGGTTGCCCATGACCATATCAATGTAGATGTCAAAAAATTTTCAACATAAAAAATTGGGGAAAACTTAAATAAACTAAATTTAATTTGCTATAAAAATTATTTGTTCTCTAAAAGGAGTTTTTTGGGGATGCTAGTTTTCCTTTAGCCGGAAAAATTATCCGCGGGCCGGTGGTGTGGCCCTCGGGCCGTAGTTTGGAGACCCTGCTTTAACCGATTAAGTTGATATTTGGATAAAAAACAAGTTTGGTTGACTTTACAATTCTAAGAACAAATTGGTTATTTTTAAACATAACATTAATTTCCTTTTTTTAACTTTTCTATTTCAACAGATTTTTCAAACGAGTATAAATATTTAAAATTTATTTAAATTAAGAAAAATGTTCACCTGATTAATGTCAAAAAACCTTACCGTTCAGCCAGAAAATCGATTTCAAAGTTTTTATGCATTTAAATCAATACCATACCCTAATTTAATTTTTCCCGCAAAAAAGTCGCCTTGCTTGAAATTGACATTATCAAGGGTTTGTTGTTATACCAAATATCAACCCTTTAAACGGTTAAAAAAAAAATAAATATGCCAAAAAAAATTTTCCCAAAAAATGATATTTTTTCATCCTTTAACGGTAGAATCAATTTCCTTAAGTTTCCTGATGCTGTTTCGGGCACCCTATATATTACTAATTTTAAATAAGGGATTCCTTCAACCTAAAAATTTTCCTTTTTAAATTCATAAATAAGACTACTAGAAATTTTTAAAATTTAAAATAAATAAAAAAAACAAACTTCAAAGCTTCAGATTCTCGTCTTTAACTTGCCCATCGGGTCCCTCTTTTTTTTTTTGATTTGGGTTTTTTTTTTTCGAAAATTTGCCCCCAAACTTTGATTTTTAAAAAAAAAACGAATTTTCAGCACAAAAAAGGGTCAAGATTGGGTTTGGGATATTTTTGCCCAACCTTTTCCCCTTGATAAGCCCCACAAGACTGGGAAAATGAGGGGCAACATATTTTTTTTATTCCGATAAACGGCCATTTTCGCGAAATTTTTTTTCTCGTAAAAGGTGCAGGAAAAAAATTTTATTTAACAAAAAATTTGGGCAGAGTCATAAAAAAAGGGAAAATGGACAAGTTTTTTTAGAATTTTTTTATACATTTTTGGGCCCTCTGGAAAAATGGCCGAATAGATAAACCTTGAGACTTATACAAAAATTCTAAAAAAAATTTAGTAAAAAAAACCTATTGCAAAAAAACCTGTTCTGTAAAAGCCGCCATTTTTGACATAACGGGTATTTATTAAGAAAAAAATGAAAAATTTTAACGAAAAAAAAGTGTCTACTATAAAAAAAAAATTTTGGGCCAGGGAAAATCGTTAGGGTCCAAGGAAGTTTAAAGGTGTATGGAAGCCCAATGCTATGGCCCATTCGATCAAAAAAAAGTCCAGCCCAGTATGAAAATAACTGTCAGGGGTTGGCCCCGCCGATTCTGCGCAATAAAAAAATTCCCAAAAAATTTTAATGTGTTGTTTCCCTTACACACTGATAAACAGTGTGAAGAAGCCAACACATTATAATTTTATGAGAGCCGGAGTACTTTTTTTTGGATTGATCAAAACCTTCTTATTTTATGATTAGTGTTTATTAATTGTGACTAAAATTTTTTGGTTAATTGTTTGTTACTTATAATCGTAACAAAATAACTAGAGGCTGTATGGTTTTGTTTTGCAAATCCAAGGATAACATACCCGTCTTTTTAACTTTAGGTAAAGTTTTTTTTTTATATTTAAATTAATGCTTCTTATAAGACGTAACGTTGAACCCGAATAAATAATAATATATCAATTATGAATAATAGAAAATGAAAATTTCATAGGAAATAAAAAAGAGAAAAGTAAGGCACCTTAACTATCTTTCCACAATGTTTGTGTATTTCTGTGGATTTTAAAAAAGAAATAAGGTTTACATTTGGTACTTTATTTCATTTAATCATTTGGGTACACTCTTTAAAGGGTTAAAATTATTGATTACTAGGCAGCCCAGGCAAATTTTAATATATACAGGTCCCTCTAATTGAATGAAAGGAAGTACATTTGGTATGAAAGTTTAGGGCTGATTCAAATCTAAAAAATCGGCAATGTTCCCAAATTTCATCATCAAATAAAAATAAAACCAATTATTCAACTATTCCTCCTTCTTTTTGAAACAAAATTCTTGATTTTTACACAAAATTCACACTATTAAAACACCTTTAAAACTTTTTTATGTTTATTTTACACTTTTTTACACTTTTATTTTTTAAGCAAATATGGTTGCTGCCTTTGAACTTAAAATTTCCCAAATTTAAGGGAAAAAAGACGTAATATAAATAAAAATACAAGGTTTTAAAAGGTGTTTATAAAATATCGTGTCCCACTTTAGTGAAAAAATCAAAATTGTGTACAAAAAGAAGGAGAATATAGTAAAAAAAAAAAAAAAAAATGAGGTTAGCTTAATTTTCAACTTTGATGATGAAGATCTCGGAAACGAAACGTTCCCGAAAAGATTTTTTTTAAGATTTGTAATCAGCCCCCCGAAACCCCGGTATACCAAATTTGATCAAAATGGGAGAGGAGGAACTTTCGAGACAATACCATATTTTTAAAAAATAAATTAAATTTTTCGTTTCTTAATCTTGCATAATAAACCCCTTTTAAGCTCGACATACTGTACACACATAATATTTACAATTATTACAATGGATACTCAGGTACCAAAGGTTACTAAACATTTTTAACCACTGTTATTCTGTCTCATGAATGTTTGTTATTAGTGAAAAGTATATGCCAAAAAGAGCAGTTATAAAATTTCCCACTGTTCAATGTACAACCTGAACCCCATAGGATTAGATTAAACTCATTTACACTATCTTGCCTTTCTTTTATCACAAAATTGGTGATAAGTACATAATACTATCATACAATGTTTGAAATTTTGTGTTTTTATTTATTTACAAAAGATTTTTGGTAAAAATACAAACCTTCCAAAATATCGACCATTTAAATAAAAGACAGAAAAAGTGGCGCCATCTATTCTTTCCATATTATATCAGATGATATAAAATCTAATATTACACATAATTTTAAATATTCTATAGTAGTACCCTTTTTTAAAAACCCACCAATTTTGTGCAAAAATAAAAAAACAGTGAATTTTGGGAAAATTTGACATTTGATGATGTTAATTTTATAGATATTAACAAAGAATTAGTGGAAACCCGGGCCCGGGACCCATTGCGCAAATTCCGCGGGGCCAACCCCCTATTCCCGGGTGCCCTGCACGCCTGGACAATTTTGTTCTACAGTATTGGGCCTTCCTACACCTTTTAAACTTTTGTTAGGATCACGTAAAATTTGTCTCTCTGATTTTCCCCGGTCAAGAATTTTGAAACGTATTTATAGCAGGTGTTTACTAATAATAGATTGACTAATTTTTTACTAAAACACCTGTGGCTGAAATGAAAAATTTATAGAGCAAAAAGTGTTTATAATCATCAATTAGATAGACTGACATATTTGGCACAGTGAATTTAATATTCTGTACCAGTTCCCTTATTTAATTCTAAAAGGAAATTTACTTATTTCTTGGGTAAGTCTTTAGTTTTGGTTTTGAAAGCTAATTTTAAAAAAGGGGTTTTTTAGTAAGAGCTTCATTTTGAAACATTATTGGGTGCCAGATTGTATAACTTTTTTTCTAGATTTCGGCAAGATGCGTTTCCCAGCATTTATTAAGGTGAAGATCACAAACACTTTCTGATCTTTTTTCAAAGCTGACACTTTTCGGGTAAAATATTGGTCAATTATTTATTGATAAATCCGTCAATATGATCGCTTTTAAGAACAGTACTTTTTGCACAAAAAGTACCCCCCCATTAAATGGGGGTTTTTTAATTCTATAAAATTTAAAAAAAATTTTTTTTCTTTTGGGCAAATTCAAGTAAATTTCTTTAAAATTTTTTGAGAATTATTCTTTAAGAATTCATTGAAAATACTTGTAATTTTATATAAAATACTTCCCTTTACTTATTTACCCAAATAAATTTTGAAGTATTTTTGTACTTAATAAAAAATATCAAAAATAAAATACTTGAAATTTTTTTTAAAAAAAAAATGTAAATTTTTCCGTTTGAAACCCGAAACAGGTTAAAAAAAAATGCCCGACCAGTGTTACATCTTTTAGTTAATTTTTTGTTTAAATTAGAAATTTAAAAAAAATTTTTAAATATTTAATATTATTAAAATCTTGGTTTAACAATTTTTTGTTTTAAAAGGGAAAAAAAATATTTTTAAACTAAAAAAAAAATTTGGGAAATTTGTTTTTGGGGGCATAAGTTTTTAAAAAATCTAAAGACTAATTTTAAAAATTAATTTTTCCTCCGTAAAAATTTAAAAAATCTGCAAAATTTAAAATTTCTCCAAAAAACTTTAAGGTAAGGAAATCGTTAAATTATCCCCAAAATTTTTTTTGGTTTTCATTACTTTTTTAAATTTTAAGTATGTTTTTCAAGTAAAAATTTGGGGAGTTCTTTTTGAATTTATTAAAAAAGCAAGACTTTTTAAACGAGTACTTGAAGTACTTTTAAAAGATAAACTTGGTACTTGAAATTTGAAGTCTATTTGAGAGTACTTTGACAGCTTAACTTGAAGTTTTGAACAATTTTTGTTAAAAAAAATTTTCCCCGCCCCTTTTAGGAGTAAAATTACTTTTGCGTGAAAAATTTCGGAACAATAGGGCCGTTTGTGAAAAGAAAAGTTGCCTTTCTTTTTGGGACGTTTTTGGGGCTTATCAAGAGGAAGATTTTGAGAAAAATGTATGCCAATTGGAGCTGTCGTATTTAAAAGACTTCAAGACCAATTTTGCTTTTTAAAATTATTTGATTTTACAAAAGAAAACCCAAAAGATTTGGGAGAAAAAAAAAAGACTTAAGCACACCAAAGTACTTAAGTAAACCAAATTTTAAAAAAAATAAAGTACAGGGTTTTCCCCATAATTTGCCCCCCTTTGAAATCTTTATTTTTATAAAAAAAAAAATAGTTTATATGAAAGTTGAGGATTTTTCTGAAGATTTTCGGTGGATAGAAAAAAAAATGATGATAAAATTAAAAATCACATAACTTGTTTTTTTAAATTTGAAAAATTCGGATATAATTGAAAATTCAAATTTGCTAATCTTCCTCTTTTCAAATATATATAATTACTATGTTCGATAAACGAGGGGTTATTTGAATTTAAAATCTGTTCTTATGCTATATTTACCGGCGCTTAAACCCCAAAAAAAAATTAAAATTTAACAAAAGAATTTTTGGGTTGTTTCAAACCAATAAAAATTTAAAAATTTATGGAAGTTTTTTCCCTTGGGTTGGTATCCCAAAAAAAAAGTTTTACGTTGCAGATTACAGGTCGCCCATTCGGATCCTTATATAATTCAAAAAAAAAGATTTAATCCTACATCTATAATACAAAAACTATACACAAAATTCAGTCACACTAAAAAAGGGTTAATAAATTTTGAAAACAAAAACAAGATATATCCACCATAGGAGCCTTTGCCTTTAATGAACCCTATTGTATTCACAGATGGGACCTTGGGAAAGCTTTATGGACTTTTTTTACACTTAAACCTCTTTTATAAATCGCATGTTTAGTAGATTTTTATTCGAAAAACGAAAGCCCAGCAGCCTAATGTCACTCCGAGTGGGAAGGAGTCCATTGATCGCAAAACTTTTTACAGGGAAAGGGTTTTTAGACATATTTGAAGAGTACGGAAAGGCCCTGTCCCCCTTTTGAGTGTTCAGACTGATTTTTTAGTGAAGCTTTTGAAATGTCAATTGAGGGGGGTTCGCCAGTATGGGCTCTCATTTTACCTAAAAAATGTATGTAGTATGATAAAATGTTCCAAAAACAAAAAAAAATTTTGTTTTTGAACATAAATTAAATCTAAAAATAAAATAATGCATAATTTTGCTTATAATAGTTTATATATTTTTAAGAAAATGAACCCTTAGTCTTTTTATAACTTTTTTAAAATAAAATAAATAATCCCAAACCAAATGTGTACATATTTTAACCCATATAAATTATCAATGAAGCCATAAAATGTATATTCTATCAAAAAAAATTTTTTCACCATTTTTTTAAACAAATTAGAGAAACATTACTATCGAAGATATAGCAAGTTTGATCTACGCCCGAAATTTATCACAGATATGAAAAAGAATTTTTTATGTTTTTGGGGGCTGGTGTCAAAAAAGGGTGTAGTCTTTTAAAAGGGAGATTTTTCTTCCTATTTCTCCTATTTATCAAAAAAATTTAAAACCCAATACATTTGGTCTAATATCATACTAAAATGTATCATTAACTAAACAAAATAGATTTTGGGGAAGTTTTACAAAGTGAAGGCCTACCTAAAAAAAAAAGCGTTTTTTAGGACCCCCAAAAAGGAAAGTCCTTTAAAAAAAGAAAAATCGAAATTCATGGATGAAGCGCCAAAAGATACCAATATTTACATATAAAACTGGCTACGATTTTTGGCTTAGGAGGCGCTTGTCGTAGAGGCAAAAAAGACGTGAATTACCAAAAATATGTCTGACCATATTGAAGACCAAGGAAATTTGAGTAAATGGTAAAATTAAATTAAAATAAATACATCCCAAATCAAAATCCAGCCATAGGAAGCTTTGTCATTTCTGACATGCCGAAAATGGAAAATTTTTGAATCTATAAAGAAAAAGTATGCCAGTTATGCGAATTTGTTTTGACTCATTTAGTCTGAGAACGGCTGTTAATGATCCTACCGTATAACTAAACATTCAAAACCAATGATTGATTATGTATGTTCAAATATAGATACACTTCATTAAGTGTTCTGTTGTGAATGGGTTTGTCAGATCATGAGGCTGTTTTGTGTGATTTTAACCTTTGACAAAACAACCTAGATATGCTAAACGTTATGGGAAGGTTGTATAATTAGAAAGAACTATGATAGGTTTTATCAACTATGTGTGGGCAGAGATTGGCGTGCTGTTCTCCGATTCTGAGTATCCACTGGAGGCTTTTTCATGTGGCATGAGATGGATGTTTTTCTATGCTTTTCCGCTGAGACTTATTAAGCACAAAATCAGTGGCGTGTTGGCTTACTTAAGGGTTTAAGAATTTCAGTTCGTAACATGCGATCACTGCACAAAAATGAGAAAGTTTTTTATGGATTGTCCAGCGTTTGTATCATAATAATAAATATCGTAAAATTTATAGAAAAATTATCAGGTTGGCTAAAAAGCATTTGTATTTTTCGGACCGAATTGATAATTCTAGCAATCCACAGAGAGAATGTTGAAGGTCGTTAATGATCTAAATAATAGGGGTGAGTCTGCGATACATCGCGGTATCAGCCTCCACATCTGATTTCCAAATTCTGTTTTATTGTATTGTGGCGTCTAATCTGTCTGGCCAAATTATACAAAAATATGACGCTCTATACTTTCTTGATGGAGTTTCAGTGCGGGAGACCTTTATCTTTATCCTACAAACATAGAAGAAATTATGGGTGTTTTTTTGCTGGAAATCAAAAATAAAAATACGCTTCCGCTGATCATATTTCAATTAAACATTTTTAAAAATTCCTTCCAGTTTCCTGGTACCTGTAAGCTTAGTGGGAGGCTATAAATTGGTCGCTTTCTGTGAACATTTCCATCATCATTTTTAAATTGGCAACAGTAATCCAGTAATTTTTAAAGGTGGAGATATCGAGGAGGCCTCCTGTTTTCGACTCCGGATTTTACTAATTATACACTCGCAAAAATTATAGAAAAACTTGTAAAGAAGCGTGTGATTAAGTTTTTTGACTAGATATCGTTTACTTTCTTGCCCAGTTCGGGCGTTTCTGGAAGACACAAATACCTGTGATGCAATGTTTTCTTAAACAGCCTTTATCTGAGCCTTAATGATGGAGAGGGTTGCTTCTGGCTGTATTCTGTGATCTCAGTAAAGCTTTGACTGTGTAGAAGATCAAGGTTGCTAGTACTGCTGAGCAAGCTTGAAGTCTATGGATTTAGAGGAAAAACTTTGGGAAATGCCTTTCTTACCTCTCGGATCGTTACTCAGGTATCTGTGGTTCAATAACAGTCAGTCTGAATATATAAAAATAACAACGGGTGTTCCACAGGATCTGTTTTAGGTCCTCTGCTATTCTTAATTTATATCAATGATCTTGCCAGATTACCTAAGTATCGGGTGAGTTTACTATGTTTGCTGACGACACAAATCATCTCTGTGCAGCACGTCGCGATGAGGGTGAATTAGCAGAGCATTGAGACAGATTTAATTAAGATTAAAGACTGCGTGACGCCAATTTCTAACCCCTTAATGTGTCTGTAAGACAAATATGATTAATTTTGGGTGCAGGCTTAGGATGTGTAAATCTAGAGAGCAACTAATAAGTAATCCTGCTGTAAATAAATTTCTGGGCCTATACATCGATGATAAGTTGAATGAACAGCACATACAACTTAATAAAAAAATATCTAGAGGGTGTTATGCTGTTAAAGTCGTTTCAGGAATTAAATAGTCATGCGTGGCTCGAATGTACTATGCCTCGTTGAGCCTAATTCCGATATGGGATATGCTTTGGGGTTCTTGCGCTCATTTCCTGTTTAATAGCGTGTTTGTCTTGCAGAAAGTGAGTGAGAGAAGGAGTTAGATTTATATGTGGAGCTAAACATCGCGAATCTTGTAACCTCTTTAGCTAAGAAAATTTTTAACATTGCCATGCATTTTCACATTGGAAACGGTAGTTTGGTTAGCAAAATTTATGGCTGAAATTTCAGAATCTTACCCAATGAAATGTGCGGGTGACTGCTCTTCCCATACCGTCCTCAACGTTGGTAAAAACTCATTTGTGTATAATGGTAAAAAATGTTTAATCACCTGGCGCCCGTTCGGAAAATATCCTCGAAAAGGATTTAGGAGAGAAGTGAAAGGTCTCTATTGTCTAAGGCCTATTATTCTCTGACGGAATTTTTAAATGATAGTTTTGTGGAGGCTTGTTGCCACATCTTTTTACATTTTTACTATGACCAACCTATGTTGTTTTTTTATTACTGTTTTGTGCCATTTTAATTTTTGACATGACCCTTTTCCTCTTCTTATTCTCGAAGTTTTTGATGCTTCTTTATTAGATCTTTTATTTTTTTAGCAGTGTAAATATTCTATATGTGGAGAAAGGAAGGAAAGGTTTGGAAGGGTCACTCTTTTTTTTTATTTTATTTTATTTAACTGTATTTTTTGACATCACGTACTATGCTATTTATTATAATGTATTTTAGTTTAAGTAAGCTTGTTTATGAGTAATGTTTTTACTTAAGACAATAAAGGCCATTTTGAAGTTGAAGTTAAGAAAGCTGACAACACCATGTTGTAGGCGTTTTTATGTGAACTATAAAAATGGAGTGTGTGTGAAAAGTACAATGTATCGCATTCATTACCTTCAAAAAATGTCATCGAAAATAGCGGCCTATCTCAAACTTCCTAACTCAGAATTATATACTGGGCGTAGCTGCCGGTCCTCTGCAACATTTCTCGCAACTCGGAAACAACATCCAACATTAAACGTCTTGGAAGTCTAGAAGTCTACATCAGTCGCCGAAGGATTTCGAGGATTTAACAAATTTTAGAAAGGATATCTTCCAAACAAAATACCAATTTTACTTAAGTACCCTTCCAATATCCGAAACAACCGTCAATGCCATCTTTCCAATGTACTAAACTCTCTCGGTTTAAGAAACTACTTCCATAGCTGCAAAAGATTGGCTCATCAAGAACCTAACGCCGCCGCCGCCGCCGCCGTCTACGTTTTCTACAGGAAAGCAACTCGTGGCTCGGTTCCTACTTAGATCACCGTTATCAACGTGTTGTTGTGCTAAACCTCGACATCTCTCTGAGACATACCAGTGACGTCGGGGTGCCACAGGGTTTCCACATCGGTCCTGTACTGTTTCTGTTGTTCATTAACGATGTCACGTCTTGTTTTTACAAATAGTAACTGCTTGTTATTTGCAGATGATTTGAAATTCTTCACCTCCTGACACTGTCGATAGTTATGCTTACAATCCGATTTAAATCGATTGATAAAATGGTGTGAAGCTTAATTATCTTTCCTTAATATTGCGAAATGTACTACTATCCATTTACAAAATCTTTGCACCCACCCATAATGTCTATAAAATTGGTGACTCAATCCTGAAAACATCTTCCACAGTGAATGGCTTGGGTGTAATTTTTGACGAAGGTCATCGCTTAACCTTTATATCACACAATCAGATGCAAAGCATTCAGATTGTTGGGCTTTTACAAGAGAAATTCCTGACACTTCATCTGCGAAGGCCATTGGTGTCACTGTAGCAACTGCTTGGTAAGAAGTGTACCTCGAATATTGCTCAGTTATCTGGCAGCCCTGCTATGGGTTTTGCCATATCGATAGGATTGAAAGAGTACAACATGTAATTCATTAAATATTTGTTATTTAAATATTGTTTTCCTCAGATCAAGACGTCCGCAAATATAAACTAGATTGCTTCTGTGTGGGTATGCAGACGTGCCGGAGAATAGACGCAGGCAAGCTCTTTTCTTTGTTTCTTATAAACTGGTTAATTGGATGATTCACTGTAGTGATCTGCTGAGTATGGTGGATTTCTACTTCTCGTCCCCAAGCGTCGAACTTGTCAAGCACCCTCTCTCTTCTTCGGTGAGCGGAAATAGGACCACCATGGTCAAAACATGTTTATTGACTGCATGTGTCAAAATTATAACAAATTTTATTACAATTGTGATATCTTCAATATTGGTCTGTATCCTCTTAAGAGATGGCTAAGGTTTGGCGACGTCTGATTTAAGATTAAATTTTAAACCCTCTAATCGGCATTTACTCAAACAAGATCACGATTGTGTGTTGGGATATGAATTGTTTGAGTTTCGTGCATGAAACTTCATCTTCTTGTAATATTTTTAGCAACTATTGTATGTAGTGCAGTGTACAAGTATTATAACCTTTCTTTATTTTGTATGTATTTTAAGTTTTTATGTTTTGTATGTTATTTCTTTTTATATTAATTTTTGTACCATTTAGGATTTAACCCTGTAGTGTACTTTCAAAATAAAATAAAATAAATAAATAAATTTGCAAACGTGACCAATTACACTTTTACTATAAATGTTAATAATAATAATTAGTGTATAAATTCCTTTGTTAATAAATAATATTTTAATCCTAATCTTTAAAATTTTGTTGGTTTTTCATCTCGCTTGTAAAAAATATTGTTCCTAACACTTATACGGAAAAAGCAACTTTACGCTCTTGGCTGCCTGACCAACCCGCTGCATCGTGCTCATGTAATGGCAGCTGCGTGGAAAAGTATCACTTTCCGCACTTGTTAGAAAAATAACCATATTCAAATAGTAGTTCAAAAAGGTAGTTTTACCTCTAAATATGGTTTCCACAGAAAGCAGCATCACATTGTGGACAACTGGAATGGTTTATCATCAGGAATGCTGCTTCATATGTACATAGTAACTCTTTGACGCCGGAAGCCAGAGTTTTGTTGCATATATATTTTTTACAGACCTGCGTCTTGGGCCTTTTTCACTTTATACTTAGTACAGGGCTCGCTTCTCTGAACTCATGTCCTAAATTAGTACTCATTGTAGAGAGATTTTTTCTTATAATAACAAAGAATACTAAAACTGGAAAGCATTGACTTTGAACAGGTTAGTGAATCTACATACACTCCCTTACACAAACCAAGACATGCCACCGGGCTCTGCTTGGTCTTCATGGTTGCCTCAGTTACTGTAACTCAGGGGAGTGATGTAATGTCCCATAGTGAGGGCTGTTCGGGGTAGGCATCTTCACTGTTCATATAGTAATTTAAAGGTTCAACTTTAATACCTTCAAAAGATGTTATAAGCCAAGTGATGGAACATTCTATTTTCTTTATGAATTTGAGCAAAATCCGTTTTGATTTTATGGTAAAAATTTTAAGCTTAATTCACGCTAGGTATACGCCATGACACACACGTAAGTATTCGGGGCAAAAACCGTTCAATTTCTTGCAATAATAATTGCCGCCTTGTTTAATAATAAACAAATAATTCGTAAATAATCAACTTTAAAATGTCATATTTTTTTGAAGAACTGATTTTATGAATAAGAGAATGTTCAGACCGAACATGTTCGTCTTTGTTCGACTTGCGCATATTTTAAAAGATAGCAGAATGTCGATAGTTGAGGATAGAAGTAAAAAAATCGAAACAGATGATTTTGACATATGAAAATTGTCACATAAATTGTAGGCTTGCTTTATTATCGTTTGGAAAATTCGGCAGCGCGTAAGAGGCTTAAGTAATTCAATTGTAATAACAAGATTTGTAAAAAGTGAAACAAAAATAGGTTAATTTAAATCAACTTGGTTGTATCTTAAATTATTTGGTTGCGTAGATAGTGTCAAAATTTTTATGAAATACTGGTTTTCCTAAATTTCTCGAAAACATGGTGGATTGTAGGAGATCGAACGCTGTTAGAATAACACCGATACGTCATGGTTTTGCCATATTTTAACTAATCCTAGCCAGCCGGATGCAAGTTTTCTCCTTAAGCTATAAAATGTTATAATATATTTAGTTTTGATAGTTTCGCCGTTAGAGGGCTTTGATCGACAGAAAAGAATTATCTCAAAAAATAGATTCATTGGTAATTTTTCATGAAAAATTATTAGATAATGCCTTAACAAGCCTCAAGCTGTTTTTTGATATTTTGTTTTATCTAAAAATTTGTTAAAGTAGTGACGATTGAATTAAAAAAACTATAAATTACTAAAAATTATAAAAACATTAATTATGTATTTTTACGTACCTTAATTTAGGGGTTATATAGTCTGTCTCAAATGTAATACTTTACGGAGTTATAATAAAAAATCGAATCTACGCTATACCTTTAAAAATCCAGAATATTCGATTTATTGATGATAATTCGTTATATTGCATTTAGGCAAAAAACATTATATAACTAAATAAAAGGTCTCGTAAAAATACAATTTATGATTTATAAATTCTTGTAGCTTTTATAGTTTTTGAGATATTGACGTATAAAATTTTCTTGGCCTAAGTTTTAGGTAAGGAACAAGATGGTCAGATATGCTTCCCGTTCTCGCCATCATTTAGTTTACCTTTATAAAAATAATCATACCAATGCATTTAATTTTGAGAAAATCTCAACCATTTCTGAATGGAATTCTGAAAGCCTCTAGCTGGGCGACATGTGAAACTAACATTATCAAATATTACATTTATAGCTCAAGAATATCTCTTTAACTACAGTTAGCCCAAGTTTGTTAAACTCAGCTTAGCTGTTTCGAGGATACAGGTGATTTTTACGGAAACCTTTAAATACCCCCACCACTTGATTTTTAGAGATACAGCAAAATTGTCAAACAAAAAGGTTCAAATTATTCTCAACTTTAATAATCAGTATTTTTTTTGTTAAGTTGATACAGCAAAATTCACAGAAACATCAGTTTTTTAGATTCAAAATTGCAGTTACGCCCCCTAGCGGCCATTTCAGAAACTTGAAAATAATTTCCAGGGATTTCTCTTGATCCCTTTAACTGAAAATAATTTTTGCCCAACGCTGTGCGATAAACATTTTCTTAGATATAGCCGGCGTCCTTTTTTATTTGGACACCCGGTATACTAGTTCTTGATTACAAACAGACCCAGTAAACTTTCAAAAATCAATATCTTTTTAACAAAACGGTCAAAATATTCAGGTTTTTTTTTTACTTTTCAATATCTTGATTTATATTGCATTAGTATTTAAAAAATTAGGAAGGAACCTTCTTTAAGGTATTCCGAAATGAATGCATGGCTTTCATACATGACAATGTTAATTATGCACAATTTGATTGTTAATTAATTTTAAAAAAGGAGATAAATCACTTATTATTAACTACCGGGGAATTGCATTGCTTTCCGTACTTGTTAAGATATTCGAATCACTTATTTTTAAGTCTATCTTTCTTACTTTGAGACAGAGCATAGACGCATTTCAGCATGGTTTTTTACTGGTAAATCTACAATAACTAACTTAATGTCAATTACGCAAACTATATCAAATGTTTTAAATGTAAAAGGGCAAGTGGATGTTTTGTACGCAGATTTTGAACAAGCATTTGATAGAGTGTCATTTAAAATTTTACTTAAAAAACTAGAATTAGAATTTGGCTTGCGCAATTTAGTAGATTTTAAAATCACATCTGTGATCGAGAACACACAGTAAATTTGAAAGGCTACACTCTCAAAATCATTTGTCTTTACTTGGAGTAACCAGGCTCCAACTTAGGTCCATTATTATTCCTAATTTATATTGATAGCATTACAACTGTAATTAAAAATTCATCATGCCTATTATTTGCAGATGATTTAAAAATCTACCGTGAAATTAAACAAATGATGACTGCCTTGCCCTTCAAACTGATGTAGATAATATTAAGGAAGTGGTCTGTAGAGACAGAGTATATTTTAATATAGATAAATGTAACATTGTGACTTTTCTAGAAAGCAGACTTCATCTTATACGAATATAAAAATGCAAAATAATATAATAAGACGTAAGTGAAATTAAAGATTTAGGGGTAAATATTTGATCACAACAAACATTAATTCGCATGTTAAAGAGATCATCAGCAGAGCTTGCAAAATGTATGGATTTACCAGCGCATTACTCGGGAATTAATTGGAGCAAATGTTAAATGTCTGAGATGCTTGTATATATCATATGTAGAAGTATTCTTGAGTATGCTAGTTTAATAGAGTCCATTTTATGGCTGTTATAAGTATGCAGTTGAGCGGTTCAAAACAAAAATGATTCGATATGTTTATTTCAAGGAAACTGGAGACTTTATGATCAACATGTGCAAATCGGTCCTTTATACGGAAGATATGGTCTTGAATCGCTAGAAAAACGTAGACGTATATTTGGTATAGTATACTTATACAGGGCCATTGCACTGGACTCCTTGGATGATGTGCATTTTATCTCTATATATATATTTAAATGTGCCACCACACCACGAGGAACCTAATTACCTTCTACCTACCAGGTAGCTCACAACAACAGACACTTGGGTTTCCTTTATATGATATATATAATACATATAACAGTGTTCAAGATAGGTTGGACATTTTAATATTAGTTATAGGGGGTTAAGTATAAATTAACGAAATATTATAATATAGTTATTGTCTTTGTTTTATTTTGTAATTGATACTTTCTTTAGAAGAATCTGTTAAGGAAATGAGTAAATAAATAAATTAATTAATATCTCGTTTCATGGGCGATAAAAAATTCAATTTTTTTTTTTCAATTGATATAGGACACTTATTAACCCTATATTTCAATTCTTTAATTTTAGGAAAGCTGCTTTTACGAGTTTTGAGATACTTTTTTTTTTAAGCTAAATTTCCTTAAATTGTTAACACCTTTTTACAAATTAATATGTCAAAAGTTTTAAGGGTACCAAAGCAAAGTAAAGGAGCTGCTAAAATTTTTCGATCCACAATCATTGCAGTTTTCCACCAAAAAAAAATTATCAAACATTAAAAATACAAAAATAATCGCGGAGGTATTGAATGAAAGTCGTAAAATATATCGAATTTCAGAGACAGAACTAATTCCAGTAAAGGTATTGCGTAAAACCAACCAAACGGTCATTAGTTTTCTTTAAAGTAAACTATTCTAAACAATATCAAAACAAGTCTTCTAAAAATGCTATATTTTATTCATTAAATTATGTCAACAAGATTAGGATAGAATCAATTTAATTCTGTAAATCTAAAACACAAAAAGAATTATTTTATTATTAAATACCCAAACAATACAGATAAATAGAACAGAACAAGGGTGGTTCTATAGACGGTAAAAAAATGATTTAAAAAATTTACATAGGGTTAAAATTAAATTATTTTTATTGAATATTATAGCTGTTGCAAATAGATTTCAAATAAATAAGTACAGAGATGTAAAATTAAACATCAGACAGACATACTCCGCGTATCTGTACGGTGTTAACTTTAAAAGATAAGCTGTTAACACTGGTCCAATACAAATATAATGTGTAGGTAGCTTATTGTAACGGGAGGACCTGGACTTGGTGGGTAATATGCTTGCATTCTTGTTTTTTCGGCCCTCACCAGTTTTCCTTGCCATTACGGTCCAGTGCAGTATTTGTCTTTACTGCAATTACTACCTGTAAAATAAAAAATATATATATAAAATGTATCTATATACAGTATGTTCATGGATGCGGTTAACAAGAGGACAATGGACTAAAAATTTTATTTTATTTTTATTTACTTATTCAGTACTTACAGAGAAATTCTCCAAAAAGTACAACATACAGTTTGGCAAATTTTACAATAAACCTATACTAAGAAAAAAAATACTACAACTGTTATAATACAAGATAAAGTAAAAATACAGTACAATAATCAATACTTATAGATTTTATTAGTGATAAAGAGTAATTAAAAGTTAAACACCACAGTCCTGCCACAACTATTCCGTGTGATTTCTTAAAAGCTTAGCGACTTTTTATTCTCTTAAAAGACTCCGCAGAGCAGGACAGATCAAATTTTATGTACATAATGGTTGAAATGGCTCATAAGTCGATTAAGAGGTCCATTTACTAATATCAGTTCAAGCAATATTTACAGCAAATAAATCAAATAGCCTTGTCATCCTGGGTGGAAAATCCTAAAATTAATTCAGCGAAGGTCAGAGCAGTTTATCGTGGTTGTTCAATAGTTTGTATCAAACATTAGATCAAGTTTAACTCTGCACAACTCCAGCTATCCATACCCAAGATATTTGAAGTCTTTCTTGGTAGGATAATAATGATTTGTCCAATTTCAACTTGTAAAGGCAATTCACGAATTTAGACTGTACTCGTTCAATTCTTTTATATGGGTGTTATAATAGGGATTCCAGACAATACTACAGTATTCCAGATGACTCTAACAATGCAAAATATATATTCATCAGGACAGTGATATTTCTAAACTCCCCAACACCACCTACATAACGGCTCGCCATCCTGTAAGCCTTTGCAATAATGTTATCTATATGGTGTATAAATCTAAGTTCATCATCAAAAATTACACCAACATCATTTATCAGAGCAACTTGTGATATGGGAGTATCATTGATGGTATATATTTAGTTGATTTTTTTTTCTGAAAATTTTATACATTTACATTTAGATAATATCTGGCGATACGTTATTCTTCCACAGTTTACGAGATTATCAATACAATGTTGTAAAGGTAGACAGTCATCGACGTTTGAAATGGGTTTGTAAATCTTCAAATCAAGAAACCACAAGTAGGAACAATGATCAAAAATGGAGAAGGCAAAATCATGAAGAAACATCAAAATAGGACTGGCCCGATGTAAACCCCTTGAGGAACTCCGAATGAACTAAAGTATTTTCTGAAATACACCCTGAAATTTAATATACTGCACACGCCCACGAAGATAACTGTTTATCCAGGAAAGTAGTGGATCACCCATTCCATAGTGTTCTCCTAATTTTTTATAGAATGTAGTGATTAACACTATCAAAAGCTTTTGAAGTCAAAATAAATGGCATCAACTCTGCTGACTCTTGTCCAATGCAGAAGACAAAAATCAAAGTGCATACACATAAATCTGCTTAGCACGACCTACAGCAAAAGCCATGTTGATTTTCTGAGCTAATATTTTCAAAAGAATTAAATAAAATTCTGGCTACTATTGACTTAAGACCTTAGGTTGAAAGAAAATTGAAAGAATAAAAAAGGTCATTCTTGGAGGTAATTCTGCTTGTCAACAAAATATGAACTAAGCAATGAGAAAATAGATTGTTATCATACAGGGTGTCTCAAAATGCAAAACATAAAATCAAATAAGAACAAACAGTCGTTTTTTGGCCTTTTAACGCAGTTAAAATTAAAATCGCCTATTATTATGGCATATTTACAGTGAAGCATTAATAAAATTGTTTGCTCTATGGGAAGAGTGGGGGTGGAAAGATATGTAATTTATCTCCTTTGAATGGAATAGTGAAGTGAGTAGCTTCATTTAAAGGATTATTTATTCTGGGTGGGTTGGTTGTTCCTATCCTTAATTATGGATCTGCTTGTATAAGACTTCCTCCCCCTCGTACATTGTTGTTGACCATGTTTCATTTTTCTGAATTAATTCCATTTTTATAGTTTGTGTTTGTATTCGAATCCATTTGACTTTCTACTAAAAGTGCACAGGTAATATTGCTTGCTTCTATGTAATTGTTACTAACTGTTTTTTTTAATTTTGTAGCTGTTTATATTTGTATATAGAATTTTAATATTAGGTTGTATTGGGCATTATTAGTGCTGTCAAGTGGGAGCTGTAGGTGAGGCAGCGTTAGGATTTTCAATATCAAACATTAGAACAAATGCGGCTCTGACCATACTGCCGTGTGTCAATTTTGTATTCTTGAAGGAACCTTGCTTAGTTTTGAATGAGTTCTTCCCTATTTATAAGTTTTTCTTTATTAAGTTTATGTAGGCGTTTATAATCATATCGTGGTACAGTTACTGGGGCATGGATTTTGTTATTTTTTTGTTAAGGTTTGATCAAGTTGTTCTTATTTCTATTGGTTTTGTTGACGTTGAGGACACTTAAGAGACCATGTCTGTGTTCTCTTGAGCCACATAATGCACATTTAGGTGGATTTGTTGAGGAACATTTATTTGTGGAATGGTTGCTCGTACACTTGTTGCACCCTAATATTTTCAGTGCAGTTTATAGTCGAGTAAGTATTGCCTACATTTGCTGCTACATGGTTGTGGTAAAGGAGCAGGGGGTATTCTTGGGCAGACTGATAGTGTTGGTGGCGAAAAAATACTCCTTCCTTAAGTAGCCTTTGTGATGCGTCGCTATCATTTGTAATTATCTGTATAAAAACGTGGGTTGGCTTGTTTGCCTTGAGGTAATTCGCTTACAATATCGGTGGGTTAAATTTTGATTTTGTAAATGTAGGTTTATGTCTGCATACCTAATATATTGATCCACTTTTGCTATAATTACAGATTGTTTGGTTTGGTTTCAATAAACCTCAATTTTTTTTTTTGTTGTAATAAATTAATCAGTATCAGATTTTAAAAGAAATCCTTTTTTTGTTGTTAAAATAATATCTTACTGTTAGGTATTTTTCCCATATTTCGACAGCTGGCTTTTCTATTTACATTTTGTTTGGTACTCTTATATAAAAAGGTGTTTGTAAACTTTATTTTAATTTCATTTATTCTGCTTGAATATTTTTTTGTGGTATATTGTATTTGTGGAATGCTGTTTTTGTTGGAGGTTGGAGTATTTAATTTACTGTTTTTTGTGATTTTGATGATCCTTGGGTGTAAAGCTGAAGGATTTATTTTTGAATGCCGATGTAATGTTTTCACTCCTCTGAGAAAGGTCTAAATCTTTTCTTTTTCGTTTTTATATTCCTTATTAACCAGGTTAAATCTTCATCTTCTACTTCCATTGTTATTGTAGGTAAGTAAAAACGCTTTTTTGCCGAATATACGGTGGACACGGTTAAAATACGTGTTTACTCTTGGGCGTAGTTTAAAGGTGTATGGAAGCCCAATGCTATGGCCCATTCACACAAAAAATGTCCAGCCCAGTATGAAAATAACTGGCACGAGTTGGCCCCTGCCGATTTTGCGCAATAACGAAATCTATCAATACTTAATGTGTTGTTTACTTACACACTGATAAATCAGTGTGGAAGTTAGCAAATACATTTTACTTTTTTATGGAGTTGTATTAGTTTTGATTGTTTTGGTTTTGTGTGATTATATTTTGTGGTTGCAGAAGTTTTTTTGATTGATAAAAACCTTCTTATTTTAGTGATTACTGTTTATTAAATTTGTGACTATAATTTTGTGTTTATTGTTTGTTACTTATAATATCAGAAAAATGACTAGAGGTTGTATGGTTTTATCTTGCAAATCTAAGGGTAACATACCGGCATTTTACTTTAGGTAAGTATTTTATATTTAAATTAGGTGCTTCTTATGACGAACGTTAGGTAACCTAATAAATAATATATCAATAATGAATTATAGGAAATGAAAATTTCATAGGAAAGAGCAGTGAGAAAAGTAAGGCAATCTTAACTATCTTTTAGAAGATTTCCATAATGTTTGTGATTTCTGTGATTATTAAAAATAAATAAGGTTTACATTTAGGTATTTCCTTTATTTCATTTAATAATTTAGTACATTCTTTAAATGATCAAAATTATTAATTAGTCAGCAGACTAGGCAAATTTTAATATATACAGGTCCCTTTAATTGAACAGAAAGAAAGTATAATTTTTATGTTAAAGTTCCTTTTGCTTTTTCTGTATTTGTTTAAAAAGAAATTAGATTTTGGTTTCTTAAACTTACATTATCAACTTTTAAGCTCGAGATTACTATAGACACATAATATTTAACGGTTACTGTTACAATGGATACTCTAGGTACCAAAAGGTTACTAAACATTTTTAACCACTGTTATTCTGTCTCATGAATGTTTGTTATTAGTGAAAAGTATATGCGTAAAGGCAATTACAAAATTTTCACTTTTTAATGTACAACCACAATCTTAGGATTAGATTAAACTCATTACACTATCTTGCCCCTTCTTTTATCACAAAATGGGTGATAAGTCCATGAAACTATCATACAATGTTTGAAATTTATTTTTAAAATTTGTTTTTATTTATTTACAAAGATTTTTGGTAAAAATACAAACTCCCAAAATATCGACCATTTAAATAGAAGGCTGTAAAGTGGTGCGATCTATTCTTTCCATATTATATCAGATGATATGTGTATCCAATATTACACAATAATTTTAAATATTCTATAGTAGTAACGTTTAATAACCAACAATTTTGTGCAAAAAATAAAAATTAAAAAAACAGTGAATGCTTGAATTTGACATTTGATGATGTCAACTTTATAGAAAGTAACAAAGAATTATGGAAGTCCGGCCCGGACTCATTATTCATTGCGCAAACTCATGGGGCTAATCCCAGTTCCCACTGCCCTGCACGCCTGGATAATTTGTTCTACAGTATTGGCTTCCATACACCTTTAAACTCTTCGGGTATGATGCAGATCGCGGGAACTGTGATTTGACGCAAAGGGACCAAGAAGGAGGAGGGCAGAAGACATTGAAGTCATACGGCGGAAAACTAGTTAATAAAAAAGAAAAAAAGCTGTTTCTTACCTCTTCTCCACAAGACTTTAGTACGGCATACAATACATCTTTGCCGGCATCGTATTCGAACGAGCTGAGTGCCCACGCCACCATCTGAACTTTAAATCTTCACGGAGTTCGCCATTGTCAGACATAAGGAGAGGTAACCGCTGTCGGAAATATCAGTTAACTGGCACTTTCACGTTTGACATGTGGCACGTCCATGTTGTGTGTAGAGGGACAGATATCTTCATATTTTTTACCTGTAAAAATATTAAGTATTTAACAACTCCCCCAAACTCGGAAAGTATTTTTACGGCTTGACGGCGCATGCAGGCCGAGTTCCAGCCGGACGCACTCAGTGTATTTTACAAAAAGGCTTTAGATTTTTTCCCTTATCATAACTTCGTTATTGGTATGTTAGGGTATGAGATTTGCAAATTTTCCTGTAAAAAACTGAGAAAGTAATGTTAAGGGGGTTCTCTGGTTTGAGGGGTTAAAAAATCAATTTTTTTTATTTATTTTTTTTTCATAAATTGTTTCCTTAATATGTCAAAAATATGGTGGTAAATTTTTTTTTTAAAAATTCTTACCCATTAAAAAAATACAAAAAACAAGTTTAGGAAAAAAAAATTTGGTTGGTTTATTTATTTTGTTAAATTTATTTTAGTCTTAGTATTGCAGATTAATGCTGAGCTAGGATTTTTATAGATATCTGCACTTGAAAATTCAAAAGCGTTTTTCTCAAAACTATGTTTTTCAAATTTTCCTTCATCATATCCCCGAGAACGGCTTGCCCCAAATTTTTTTTAAATTTATAGGTTTAACTCAGCACATATAGACGTACGGAATGATCTATTATCACCCCAAAGCTTAAAAAATTCCTTTTTTTTTTAAAAAAAAAAATTAACAAAAAATACATAATATTTAAAATTTTTTGTTCTGAAGTCTGTCAAAAAACCAATTTTCAAACTCTCCTTTCCATAATAGTTTATTCCCTGTATTTATGCTTACAGATTAAAACGACATCGATTTTTTAAGTCCCCAGATAAGTCAATCCGCTGATTTTTTTTTGGGGGAGTGAGCATCCATTTTTGAGGAAAGGGGGCCCTTTAGAGTGCTGTAACTTTGGTTCTAATCAATATTTTTAGCTAAAAATTTTTATATATATATAAAATATATATATATATATATATATATATATATATATATATATATATATATATATATATATATATATATATATATATAAAACTTTTAAAAAAACTGAAAAAAAACTTCAAATTTTTTTTCCCCTTAAAGGGGCCCCCTTTAAAAAAAATTTAAAAAATTCAAAAAAAACGGATCCCAAACCCTAGAACTTTAAGTGGTTTCTAACATTTTTAAAATTGAAAATGTTATTTTTATTGTAAAATTTAAAAAAAAAAAAAAACCCCCGAGCTAAAAAGGTTGATAGTTGATCCAGTAAATTTTTAAAATTTTTTTGGGGGATAAATTTTAAAATTTTCTGAATAAAAGTTTAAAATAGCATTTTAAAATCAAAATACTTTTTTAAACAAAACATATTTTCTTTTAAAAATTTTCACAGTTTGAGATATCAGAAACTTAAATTTAAAAATTTGAAAGATATGTCCTTTTACCTCTGTGCCAATATTGATTTTGCAACCTCAATGACCCATTTGATTCTAATAAAACTGCTAAAAAATTTTCCCCTCTAAAACATTTTAAGGGTGAAGTGTTTTACCTGATAAAAAACAAAAAAAAAAAAATTTAAAAAATTTTTAAATTTTTTTTTTTTTTCAAGGGTTTTTTTGGGGAAATTTTAAAAAAAAATAAAAAAATTTTTTTTTTTTTTTTTTTTTAAAAAAAAATTTTTCAATTGAAACTTTTGGTTTTTTTTAAAGTTCACCAAAAAAAATTTTTTTTTAATTAAAAATTTTAAAATTTTTTAAATTTTAATAAAAAAGTATTTAAAATTTTAAAAAAAAAATTAAAAACATAAATTTTAAAAATTTTATTGGGTCCGGTTAAATTTTAAAATCCCAAATTCGATTTGAAAAAAATAAATTTACTAAAAAACCATTTTTTTTAGTAGAATTTCCCAACTCAGAAAAATCTTTTTCAAGAAAAGAAATTAAAATGAAAAAAATACTATTTTTTATTTTAAAAAAAAACCCAAATTTCGATTTGCAAAAACAAAAATTTTCGATCGTGCTTTAATGTAAAGAAAATTTTAAATTTAAAAAAATTGAAACTTTAAAAAAAAAAACTAAACCCCAAAATGGTAATAGTTTTAAAGTTTTTTAATTTGGGTTTTTTTTTTATAAAAACTTTTTATTTTGGAAAACAAAAAAAAAACCTTCCCCAATAAATAACAAATTAAAATTAAATTTAAAAACATCTGGCAAAAAATTGTTATTAAAACCGCAAAGTTTAACAAAAATTTTTTAGTGTACTTCACTTTTTCATTTACCGCCAAAAAATTACTAGCTTTTTTAACGGGAAATAAAAAATTTAATTTTTTTGGCGTATTTCTTTTTTTTCAGCCCCTAGGTTTTATTTGGTGAAAAAATTTGAAAAAAAAATTATTTAAAAATATTTTTTTAGCAATAAAAGCATCCCCTTTATATTATAGAGAAATTATTTTTTATATATTATCTGAAAGGATGACCACAATAAAAAGCTTATTTTCAATGGTGGCAAATAACCTATTGTGATTATGTACAATTGAATATGAAGAATACAAAAAGGGAAAGTTTTCCCATTTTTTCCTACTTGAAAGAAAATCTGTTCAAAGATCTCTAGCCCACAACCATAAACCATCCATTTATTTAAATCTTCGCAGTGAAGATATAAGAAAATAGAAAAAAAATTTAAAAAAAACAAGTCCAGGCTTTTCAAGGTTAATTTTGACATCACACTTGCAATGTTGTGTCATTGCCCCAAACCCTTTAGCAACAAGCTTTAAAATTTTTAGTTTAAATATTTTTTAAAAAAATTTTTTGCCATAATAAGAAAATATCTTTAGGGAAGTAAATGACATAGAAAAATCTTTAATTTGGAGAAAAAATTATGCTTTATTTAATGCGAAAAATGGTTTCTATAAAAACATTTTAAAAAAATAGGACTCCACAATTTTTAAAAAAACAAAATTTTAAAAAAAGTTTTTAATAGAAAATTTTAGGGATTTTTGTTAACAGAAAGCACTGTCTTCTGAAGAGCTTTAAAAACCCCAAGTTAAATAAAATTTTTTCCCGGGTTTTTTGTTTTTAAAAATTAAATTTACAAAATTTTAAATTAAAATTATTTTATTTGGGGACAATTTTGGGAAAAAAAAAATTATTTTTTAAATATTTTTTTTTAATTTTTTTTAAAAACCCTTGGTTTTTTCTACTGTGTTTAATTTTTAAAAAAATGTACGACCCGGGGGAAAATATCAATTCCGAAATGAACTTTGGCATGACCGTGCTTTCCAGTTTTAGAGGTGGACATTTCTACAATTTTACAGGGTCTCCCTTTTTAAAATTAGAAACCGTTTTAGCAGGGCAGAACACTGCATGGGGAAGGTAAGAGGCCCCAGAGTCTCCAGTCTCAAAGGGGTATCTTCAATCTCGGCCATGGTTATTGAGGTTATTTATGGCAGATCCTTAAAAGCTATGGAGGGAAAAAAGAGATTTTAGTATATCAAGCAAAATTCTATGGTGATTTTTAAAGGGATAGAAGATGTGTGGACACGCGGCAAAATACATGTGGTCACAAAGGAGCGGTATTTATTTGTACGTGTAGAAGCGAGAGGGTGAAATTTTTTAAAATATCAATTAATTAAGAGCAAGTTAAATATCGCAAAAGTTCCTTTAAAGTCTTTTAAAAGGGGGGTATTTTTAGAGATCGAAAACTTTTAGGGGTTTGGGATTTTGGGCAACATGGCGCGAATGGGGCCAAATCATGCCCTGTCAAAAAACCGAAAACGCCGATTTTAGTACCGGCATCGATATGTCAAAACCGTAACGTTTTTCACACGAAAATAGGAATTTTTTTCCGACATTTTCAAAAAGCACCAACCTTTCCTTTTTTAGTTTTTCCAAACAAATTTATAAAAAAAAATTACTCACATGTAATCAAGATGGAAACTAATCCGAAAGAGAACAAATACGCAAGCGTTCGAAGAAGAAAAGGTATCCGACGCTAGCGCCAAAAGTGCGGCAAACCCAAAAAAATCGAGGGGGAAAAGGGGGGAAAAGTAATTCAATATCATTAAAAAAATTTAAAATATTGGTACCGAATAAACGTGTTTTAAAATACATTTTTTTTTTTTAATTTACAGATTTTTTAAAAAAATTCTATATTAAAAATATTAAATACAACCATTCTTGAGAAAATAGGCACATGCGTATTAGATCAAATGCACCACCGGTGTACTGGGCATTTTTCAAATTTGGGAAAAACAGCGTTTTGTCTTAAAAAATAAGGTTAAAAAAAATAAATCTTCCGAACTTTGCTTGAATTAAGAATTTATAAATAAGTAAATTTATCAGAATTGAAATGCCTGTTCCTAATAAAGAAAGAAAAGGAAGAGCAGGGTGTTGGTTAAGACTGTTTTAAAGATATTTATAAATCCACTTTAAGAAAGGTTGCTTATTTCCCCCTACATAACAGAAAATTTCTTTTACCATCTTTCTTGCGTTTTGATAAAAAAAAAAGTTTTGCTGTTTAGGGTACATCTATCCAGTGTAAAATTTTATGGATTTTTTACCCGTTATTTTACATAACTTTTTTTGTTGGGATTTATGTAAAATTATATGTTTTTTTCAGAGGCTGCAAAAAATGAAACTTCCGAGTCCGAAAACCAATCTTACATCACACTCACGGCGGACAAAATCTTACCGTGAACGATATAATTGTTATAGATCCAGAAAACTTGAACTAGACTTAAATCATGGAAGAATTGGAAAGCTTCAGAATTTAGAACCTTTAACGCAGATCAAAGGCTGTATTTGCGATGGAATTTGATACCAAAAATTTAAAATTTAAGTACACTAACCACTTTTTCAAGAATTGGAGTTGTACGACAATCAAATAACCAAAATCGAGGGATTAGATGCTCTTTTTGAATCTAAAGTAAGACTGGTTTAACTATACATGGTGTCCCAACTTTTTTTTTTTCACTAAAAATTTTTCTGCTTCTGTAAAAAACAGGGGCTTTGATTATATTTACGTGGTTTCTGGGGCCTTTATTTTTAAAGACAGAAAAAAAATTTTTT